>JAIGNY010001680.1:222500-300000 GCA_020152595.1 Chiridota heheva | reverse complement strand
GCCCCCAAGTTTGATGTATGTGATAGAGTAGCCCCCAAGTTTAATGTCTGTGACAGAGTAGCCCCCAAGTTTAATGTCTGTGACAGAGTAGCCGCTAAGTTTGATGTCTGTGATAGAATAGCCCCCAAGTTTGATGTCTGTGACAGAGTAGCCCCCAAGTTTGATGTCTGTGACAGAGTAGCCCCCAAGTTTGATGTCTGTGACAGAGTAGCCCCCAAGTTTAATGTCTGTGACAGAGTAGCCCCCAAGTTTGATGTCTGTGACAGAGTAGCCGCTAAGTTTAATGGCTGTGACAGAGTAGCCCCCAAGTTTGATGTCTGTGACAGAGTAGCCCCCAAGTTTGATGTCTGTGACAGAGTAGCCCCCAAGTTTGATGTCTGTGACAGAGTAGCCCCCAAGTTTGATGTCTGTGACAGAGTAGCCCCCAAGTTTAATGGCTGTGACAGAGTAGCCCCCAAGTTTATTGTCTGTGACAGAGTAGCCGCTAAGTTTGATGTCTGTGATAGAATAGCCCCCAAGTTTGATGTATGTGACAGAGTAGCCCCCAAGTTTGATGTCTGTGACAGAGTAGCCCCCAAGTTTGATGTCTGTGACAGAGTAGCCCCCAAGTTTGATGTCTGTGACAGAGTAGCCCCCAAGTTTGATAGCTGTAACAGAGTAGCCCCCAAGTTTGATAGCTGTAACAGAGTAGCCCCCAAGTTTAATGGCTGTGACAGAGTAGTCCCCAAGTTTGATGCCTGTGATAGAGTAGCCCCAAAGTTTGATGCCTGTGACAGAGTAGCCCCCAAGTTTGATACCTGTGACAGAGTTAACCCCCAAGTTTGATGTCTATGACATTTTTTTTGTTTTTGCATTTTAAGTTGTAAGATTGCTTGAAGATGAATTGGGTTTGTGGGGGCTACAAAATATGATTTCATGAAGAAGAAAAAAATAGGGAAATGGTTTTTGGCACCACTTAACCACTAATTATATGAAGTGAAAAAAATACAAAACACAAAATTTGTTAAGCCAATGCAAACAGCCTTTTATTTTATTTTTGTTCAGGAAAAAAATATTCCCTTTCTTTTCTTTTCATTGCGTGTTAAGTAACTTAGCAATCCCTGCGTCGTTCCAACCAGTGGACCACAACACGAGGACAGCTAATGCACTCAAATATCATACATACACATTGTGATAGAACCAGATGTTCCCTCTCTTAATTCATTCAAGGTAGATAAAGATGAAATAAAAACCATCCCTTTTGTTTTCTCAAATAACTGGTCTGCCATAGCTCTGATTGAGTAAACCTGATGCTACGGTATCTACTGTAACATTCAATGTTTATTTACCTTCTTTTACAAAACTGCTCCTCCATAACTAGTTGTGGTAGAAAACCATTTGACAATATTTTCCACAAAAAAAAAAAAAAAATCACTAGATCCTTTTTTCAATAACTAAAACCTAATTAGAGATTGTACAAAATGTACATATCGCACAATAGATACACAGTAATTAAACCTGAGATGAAGATGCTACATTTACAATCATTAGCAAGTGCATGTCTTCACGCTTTCTCAACGGTGAAACATTTTCCTTCTATAATGAAGGTATCAAGAGGGATCGTGGCAAATATTTTCGGTTATAAACTATAAACTGATCAAGACAGAAATGACCCCTCTCTCAATCACGTCAGTATGTGAAATACTACATGTCCACACTTTGTTAATACTGTGCCCACAAAGGCGTGTGAAAGGTGAGAAATACTTTTAATATTCTAAAATGTGAATGTTCAAAATATGTGAATATCTAAAAGCAAACAATTACAGCAGAGACCAAAGAATCCCGATCAATACTTCCAAATCAATCAATCATAACATTGAGCAAGAGTTGTGACAGGTGCCAGAAGTTTGCCCCATGGAACTAAGTTGGCATCTTTTTCTTGTATTAGTTGTCTAAACAACTTGGGTGCACATAACAACACAATTGTGGAAAAATTGTAATTTTCAGGACTAAAAAGATATCTGAAACTGTGTCCCATGCAGTCTTCTGCTGATGCAAGGACCAACGTATGTGGGTTCACAGTCTTGAAGAATACAATGAAAAGAAGTGCAATAAATAGTGAGTTCTGTGATGCGAGATTCTACCTCACAATAGCACACGTGTTAAAACAAGAAAAACCATGATATCAAATGTCCAGTTTATGATGTTTACTTCATAGGACACTTTACACAGTTACTTAGGATTTCAAGAAACTAGACTTGAACATTTAGTTTCAAATTCTATTTTACAGAAATAGCTCTCTCTACACATAGTTGCCCATCTACAACAGACATTTCATTATCTAAGCCAAATCTTAATTGTGTCCTTGTCTTTATAAAGGGTGCATACCATAATCATGAATGATACTTTAAATTAACTTTGCAGTCAGCAAAACACTTGTGTTGAGAGGTTAATCTAAGCACTGCTCATATGAAACAAAACAGTGGCAGCTATGACCCTGTAGTATTTCTTTGGGTTTACCAAGGGACCTCCATAGCAGCACAAGATAGACCACAGCTGTTTTGTTTACCAGACATGGAGATCCCCACTGCAAATCAAACCTTTATTGGACAGCTTTACCGCACTGCCACATGTCTTTTAATTTCCCCAAATAAACTCAACCTGACCTTAATTGAAAAGGAAGAATTTAGATATAATAAAAAAGAAAGAGAAAAAAACTGCACCATGTTTTGATCTCTATGTGAAACATGGTTTAACTGCACCTTCCTTTTATCTCTATGGATTTAACTTCAGATCTCTTCTGCAGAGTTATCCAAAAGGGTATTGTTACATGAAATTCAATAAAACATTTTATTATAAATGCACAATTACAAATGCACAATACAGCAGCTGCAGTAATCAATCCTTTAAATGGCATAATTTTACCCTCCATTTTCCTACCCCCTCCTTCCAAACAATATTATCACTTTAAATAGCACCAAACAATAAAAAATAGTTTCTTACTGCTAAAGGCCGTGACACACCGAACGCGACAAGCAATTCTTTAAACAAAATTGAATTAAACAAAGAAAAAGAATCATTTTGACCTCTTATTTTCATAGATGGATCGTCATCGTATGGCTGTTCAGATGATAACTAAAAATTAATTGAAAGGGCGTTTCTACGCCCATAATAGCAAAATTCGCGTCACGACAGAAAATCGCGCCCCACGAAAGCGAATTTCTCCAGTTTGAACAAAAAAGCATTTTTAGCAAATTTTCCAGTATCACCAGAAAGCCTCAATTGTAAACTTCATCGTGTGTAAGTAAAAAGCATCTTATAACATTTGTTTCCAGTATGATTATATAAATTATCGCTCGCCGCGTCGCGTTCGGTGTGTTACGGCCTTAAGAGTCACATGGTGAATAAACTTAAGCCTGTTCCCAAAAAAAAGTGGAAACGTTCAATATGTTATTGTAACCATTGCACAGAAAAGTAACCAAACCACAATCAAAGAAATTTAAGATGTGTTTCAGTATTTAAGTACAAATAATAATTTGTTACATAATATGCGTCTATCATTCAGGTTAAGAACTGTTCACCTCCAATAGACCAGAACTTAAAGGAGCGTATTGGAAGGTATTTTACATCCCTTTTGCAACAGCTAAGGTTATATAGAGATGTCCGTTTGATAAACCAGCTGTGAAGCGCCTGAATGAAGACCCACCAGGGATTGAACCAGGAACCTTTAGCATGCCAAGCTTATGCTATGACTGCCAGACCACAGAGGACTGTAATAAAGTCCAGAAAAAACATCAAACGTTTTGTCACTTTGAAGTTTACCTGAACTAATTTCAGTTTACAGACATTTTTTTTTTAAACAAATGATATGATTTCTTAATGAGCTGGACAAGTCATGCTGAAATTTAATGGAACAGTCATTGCAGTATTATCAAACATGAAATAGAACCCTTGTCTTCCTAACATGACAATGTCATTTTTTCATGGTTCCATAGTGTCCCACTATGTACAAACTTTCCATTACATAATGTGTTACATACAAAGTTAATTGTTGCCTATGGTATACCCTGTTCCAAAAAGAATTTACGAGATGTATTACATTAAGGGTACTTAATCAATTTTTCTGCAGGCCATCATTTCACAGCAGCTTCAGGCCATGGTTCTCTTATCCACCTTCCTTTGACAAGCAGCGAGCCCAACTTATAGCGGAACTAAATATAACATTTTATTTGATAAGCCACAATGTTTTAGTGAGCTGATCTGCCTAGAAAAAAAACTAAAAAACAAGTATTTTGCAATTTTTACCGATCTCATTCGGATTGATTTTACATGCAATGCACTGTATTGCATATGACTATTGTTCGCGGGCCAGATTGGATTGTCTGGTGGGCCAGATTTGGCCCACGGGCCGCCTATTAAGAATCACCGTACTACCTAATACTCCAGGGCACAGTAGGAGAGGGATAATTTATATTCAAGTTTAAAATATTAGAAAAGGAGTGGTAAATTATGTAGTGATGGAAGTATCACTACAAATCTATTAAGAGGTTGAAACTCAAAAACAACTTTCCTTAAAATCCTGAAAGAAGTGTCCTACATCTGTGATGGTGCAGACTATTAACAGTTTTTGGCACAGTACTCATAAATATGGCACAACCCCACCCTCCTATATTCTGTTTCAATTTCTCCAGAAATCTTGTTTTATTTGATACCAGCTGTCTTTTCTCATGGCATTTACGCTGTTTGTATCGAACTCCAAGTTTGTCTACATTGAAGTATTCCATGCAGCGCCCTAAATTCAGTTGAACTTTTAGTGGTAGATTACTTATTATCAGATTACATACTTCTGATATCTAATACTGGCTAGAAGCTTTCACTGTTCTTAATAAGGATAGGATCAGCTTTTAAAGAAGATATTAATGCATACTGCTTGAAGTGGGAGGAATCCTCTCATATATGACTGAAGTTGTAATTAATCAAGTCACTGACTTAGTTGGCTAACACTGAAATGGTCATCATTCTGTCACGTAACGATTAAATACAGCATTGTACAAAATACTATATCTAGGGAAATTTTTATGACAACAATTTTCCGCAGAAAAATCACTTTGAAGGAATATCTTTTTAGGAAATTTTGGGTAATGGTTATTTTTGTACCAAAAGGCTAAAAACTATATTACTTTGAACAAAGGAATGGAACCTAATAAAAAACGTTCACATGCATATCTAAATGCATAGCAGTTTTAAGTTCACCCACTCCCCTCTTGAATAAAAGACCGAGGGAGCGCTGTTCATATTTCTCATATGCATTCAGAATATGATCAATGACAAAAAACGAATCATTATAAAGAGAAGGCCCTCTATAAATGTGTTGCCAAAATATAAAAATTGTGGAGAAAAAACAAACATTTACAAGGTAATTAATTTACAAACTCTCCCGCGACTGACAATGCATGCTAAAGAGGGCCAGGTCTTTTATATGTAGTTTTTGCCATTCTGATTCAAATTTTGGGTAAAAAAGATCAGTTTACAACACCATAATTGCAAAGGTTCAATCAAAGTTTACATTCTTTCAAAATAACCAATCAAACTACCATAGAAAAGGGATATTTGTTTCCGTTTTTAACTTTGGGGTAAGGTGAAACCGCTTGTCAAAGTCCAATTGAGCCATTACTGATAACAGTACAAGGAACAACAACAATGACCACTTGAATAGAATGGTTTCAGGTATCTTCCAATATGTTAGCAATGACCCACAACTTACAACCATCCATGAGAGCGTCTTCAAAGTGACTTCTTAGTATGTTTCTGCCGTCAGAGCATTTCACAATGTTGAGTATTAAATATAACATTTATTCCTTCAATAGATGTAAACAAATGAAATCATTCTCATCCAATACTAGGTTACATTTCTACAAGGTGGGTAGGTCAATGACAGCTCGTTACGGCTGCAGATTACAGTGTTTCAAATGAACATCATACATGACTACCATAGTGGCTAGTTACCAGAATGATCCATAAATGGAGAGGGTGATGATTTCTTTGAAAATTAAATGATCCCTCACAGCCTATTTTTCTTGTATTAGTTGTCTAAACAATTTGGGCGCACATAACAACACAATTGTGGAAAAATGTAATTTTCAGGACTAAGGATTAAAATGATTTCTGAAACTGGGTCCCATGCAGTCTTCTGCCGATGCAAGGACCAACATATGTGGGTTGTCTTCTGCCGATGAAGGACCAAAATATTTTCGTTCAGTCTTCTGCCGATGCAAGGACCAACATATGTGGGTTCACAGTCTTCTGCTGATGCAAGGACCAACGTATGTGGGTTCAGTCTTCTGCCAATGCAAGGACCAACATATGTGGGTTTAATCTTCCGCCGATGCAAGGACCAACGTATGTGGGTTTAGTCTTCCACCGATGCAAGGACCAACTTTTGTGGGTTCAGTCTGCTACGATGCAAGGACCAACATATGTGGGTTCAACAAGCATTTCCTCCTTGTAGTCATACTCTTCATATGGTTGTTTTGTTAAATATTTCTTCAGACAGTCCCACAAAATGGAACAAAAAGTTTCATCCTTTTAATTTATAGAAATATGAATGACCGATCAATCCGCCATTTTGAACTCTTTCATTGTAAAACAAGATCACGTTAATAATGTTCAACTCCTTAAAATGGGTTAAAGAACAAGTGAAGTTTTCTTGAAAAGGTCATAAATACTCTTTTTGCTAAAACATAACACAGCTGTTAAAGTATCACCTCGTATATAAGCCGAGTCAAGCAGTTTTGTGACAAACTTATGGTGCACCCAAAAATTGCATCCGCAATGGAGAGAGCTCCCTACTAACTAATCCATCACATCATCAACCTACCATGATCTACCCTCTGAGCCCAAGATGGAGGGAGGGGGGGGGGGAGCCACGCCCCCGACCCACAACTGAATCATATCAATCGTAGCACTGCTTTTTATATGTCTCACACTATCACTAAAATACTGTATGAAATTTAGTGGAAATATTATATGTTATCTGAACTGATATCTTTATAAGCATATATATATATTCATCTCTATATTTTCAACTTTTCAGAACCCATGAATGAACAGGATATACTGATGAAAGCAAAGACCAAGGCTTTGGAGTCTCTTAACAACATGGATACCCATCACAATGTGAATTGAACAACAATTCTTCTCTCCCACACTCACGAGTTTGCATTGGTGAAGTTTCTTCTTTTTTTTTTGCACAAATTTTTTAATATTTATATTTTTTTGCAAAGAAATTTTCTGTTTATCCTCCCAAAAGAGATGATAAGAAAATGGTCCTCACTCTTTCACACGAAAAAAGAGAGAAAACGATTCCAAGCTTTCTTAATCATGCTTCAGGTAGGAACATGTACAGGCCTCATGAAAAAGAAGTTCATGATTGGAACACATAAAAAAAAAAATCATAAAAAAATTCCTTGGAAACAGAAACATGAACCAAACCACTCCCAAATAACCCTTAGGACGGCATTGTTCGATTCAGTAGAAAAAAAGTTCCAATAATCAAAAAAAAAAACTGTTTTTCTGTTACTATCCTCTTGCTGTAAGACTTTTGGTGAAACTTACTTCATGTCGGACAAGATAAAAAGGATAAAAGGGTCACTAGATCCCTCCATTACGACAAATAATCGGCACAAAATCTATCTCCAGAAAATTCACTTCACCTTACTATTGGCTTCCTGAATAGTATATAGATGTTAACTGGAAATTTCCAGTGTTCCCTTTTAAAAATACTGATCATTCCTGTTGTTCATATTTTTCTCTTCTCGTCCGAAGGATGCAACGAAAAGATATTTTTGAGAGGTTTCAGGCACCAGCGTGCGTGGCACAGGCAATAAAGAGATAAATGGTGGAAAGCAGTCTTTAACAGTGATGCTCAGAGCTCCCTATCCTCAAGATATCTGTATTCAAAGGTGAAGCCTTCCTTCTTTCTTTGCCCCCACTTCTCGTAGTCGAAATAGATGTATGTGCCCTGAGAAGAGAAGAGTTAAACATTGACAGGCAAAGAAGAAAAAGGCAATCGCTAGCTCTCTTGCAGTTACATCAGAAGAAACTAGTCAGAAACCCAGACATTATCAATTTATTACTATGATCATTAAGATTATTGTTACTTATATTCTATTCTCTTTATTACTTTTGATCATTTTCTTACCAACAAAGTCGTTATCGCCTCTGTAAGTTTGTCTGTTTGTTTGTCATCAAGATATCTCAAGAACTGATGACTGAATTTGGATCAACTTTAGTGAGTGGTTTTGTTACTGCTTAAGGAAGAAGAGTTTAAAATTTGAGACATATTGGAACAGGGAAAGGGTGCAAATAGGGAGGGGGCGGGGGTGGAGACATTTTGTCTGTCATCAAGATATCTCAAGAACTGATGATTGGATTTGGATTAAATTTATTGTGTGGTTTTGTTACTGCTTTAGGAAGTGATTAAAATTTGGGATGTATTGTAGTAGGGGAAGGGCAAAAAGGGAGGGGTGGGGATGTATTAGGGCGAATCTGTCTGTCATCAACATATCTCAAAAAGTAGTAACTGGATTTTGATTCAAATTACTGCTTTAGGAAGAGATGATTTAAATTTAGGACATATTGGAATAAGAGAAGGACAGAAATCGAGGGGTGGGGATGTTTAGGGTAAGGTCTGTCAAGACATAGTTCAAATTTCCAATGGAATGTGGTGAACAATGAATTCATACTATGAAAAGAAGTCCAACAATCAATTTTTTGGACTCAAAGAAACTTCAATCAAGTGGTCTCTGGAATTAATGAACATGAAACATTTGGTTTTAGCCATGAATGGAAAGTGATGGAAGGTGAATCTTGAATGAAAGGAACTCAAACAATGAATGCTTAGCCTGAAAACAATGATATGGCCTTGGAAGAAATCAGTAGAAGTAATCCTCAAGTGTAGAGAATGCAAATGTTCATTACAGATCAAAATTTGGGGATGAATCTTGATGGGCCTAGGAATTCTGAGCTAGAGTATAGTGAGTATGGGGATCAAATGAACTCTTAAAATTATTCTAGGCATTTTGAAATGGCAATGGGGCGGAGGTATGCGCTCTACAGGGTGCTAATATGCTAGTTACTTATGATATTATCATTTATAATAATTTTGATATTTAGCTATTACTATGATTATTATATTGAAATTACTATACAAAAATTATTCAGTTATTAATATGATCATTATGATATTCTCATTTATCTTTTTAAAAAAATAGGGTTTTAAATTACATCGATGCATGTAGTTACAGCACTCAGTAGAAATATTTCTTCACAACGAGTACCACAATGAGAAATAAAATAGGTTAAACGAAACCGAGTGGGTAATCTTAACGGAACGCTTGGTTAATGAAGGATTTTTTATTTTTTGATACCTTAAATCCAGACAAAAGTTTTGGCCCTTTTTCTGTACCCCTTCCACCCTGCATCAATCTTGAAAGTCTCAACATTGAAAACGGAAGGACCAAGGAGGAGGACCAAGGAGGAGGATCAAGGAGAAGGATCAAGGAGAAGGATCAAGGAGGAGGATCAAGGAGGAGGATCAAGGAGGAGGACCAAGAAGGAGGACCAAGGAGGAGGACCAAGGAGGAGGATCAAGGAGGAGGATCAAGGAGGAGGACCAAGAAGGAGGACCAAGAAGGAGGACCAATGAGGAGGACCAAGGAGGACCAAAATCATGCCTATAATTGTTAAAAAAGTGAGCAGATCAGCTCACTAAAACATTGCGGCTTATCAAATAAAATGTTATCTTTAGTTCTGCTATAAACTAGGCTCACTGCTTGTCAAAGGAAGGTGGATAAGAGAACCGATGACATCTGACATACATCCTTCTAATCGCGCACCCTCTGCACTTATTTGTATTCAGGGATTGTTTTGATGTGTTTTGTTTGTCACATGATGCTGGTTTTGTGCATGCGATTGGCCCATGGCCTAAAGCTGTTGTGAAATGATGGCCCTTGGAAAAAATTAATTAAGAATCCTTGCTCTAATTAAATATAAAATACTTCTCTTTTTTTTTATTTTATAGAAATACATACAAAAATTATCTTAGATCTGCATTTTTGACATCACACTGCACTGGCCACTTTTCAACACACTGGTGAAATGTTTGAAATATATAAACTCCTAAACGGAAGCAGATACTAAAATGGTTTGTTCGCCAGTGTGTTACATTAATAATCCTCTAGCACATAAATTCACGGAAATTCATAAATTCAAGGAAAATTCACGGGAATATTCCTTTAGGGTTCATTTTGGTGACTCATAGAGAAACTTGCATGACATGACGGTTACATACAAGCGAGGTAGTCAATTATCCTAGTAACCTATGAATAAGTCGAGTACCCCCTCAATATGTATAAACGCCCTATGACCTACCTGTTCAAACTCCTCCGTGATTGTCTTAGGTTCTTCATGTCTTTGGAACCACATCATGTATTTCGTGTGGAATCTCCACGATTGCCTTTTCAGTGCTTTGGCCGCAAGATACTGTGCTCTTGTTCCCTGCAGAAGAGTAAGAAGAAATAATCTGTGAACCAACTTTGATCAGATTTAGAGATAACTCTTTTGAGTTATGATTGTGTACCCAGAGCTATTGTGACAAAATAGGTTCCAACAATTGAGGGAGGAAAGCAAACTTTTAATGCAAATATCCTAAAACTATGAAATCCCCATAACCCTGTTAACACACCATATATACCCCTTGACCCTGTTAACATGCCTTGTATACCCCTTGACCCTGTTCATGTGCCTTGTATACCCCTTGACCCTGTTAGCATGCCTTGTATACCCACTTGACCCTGTTAACATGCCTTGTATACCCCTTGACCCTGTTAACACGCCTTGAATATCCCTTGACCCTGTTAACATGCCATGTATACCCCTAACCCTGCTAACATGCCTTGTATACCTCTTGACCCTGCTGCTATGCCTTGTATATCCCTTGAACCTGTTATCACGCCTTGTATATCCCTTGACCCTGCTAACATGCCTTGTATATCCCTTGACCCTGCTAACATGCCTTGTATATCCCTTAACCCTGCTAACATGCCTTGTATACCCCTTGACCCTGTTAACATGCCTTGTATATCCCTTGACCCTGCTAACATGCCTTGTATATCCCTTGACCCTGTTAACATGCCATGTATACCCCTAATCCTGTTAACACGCCTTGTATACCCCTTGACCCTGCTAACATGCCTTGTATACCCCGTGACCCTGCTAACATGCCTTGTATATCCCTTGACACTGTTAACACACTTTATATACCCTTGATAATGTTAACACGCCTTGTATATCCGTTGACACTGTTAACACGCCTTGTATAACCCTTGACCTTGTTAACACGCCTTGTATATCCGTTGACACTGTTAACACGCTTTGTATATCCACTGACACTGTAAACATATCCCTTAACCCTGTTAACACATCTTGTATACACCCCCTTGACCCTGTTAACACACCTTGTATACTAGCAAACAGGAAGAGCACAATTCAAAAACCATTACAGGCAATGTTCTGTTTGGTTGTCATGAAATTTTGTCAGAGATGTACCTTAATTTGTTCCCTATTTTGTCAGAAATGTACCTCAATTTGTCACCTATTTTGTCAGAGATGTACCTCAATTTGTCAGAAATATACCTCAATTTGTCAGAAATATACCTCAATTTGTCACCTATCTTGTCAGAGATGTACCTCAATTCGTCATCTATTTTGTCAGAAATATACCTCAATTTGTCACCTATTTTGTCAGAGATGTACCTCAATTCATCATCTATTTTGTCAGAAATATACCTCAATTTGTCACCTATTTTGTCAGAGATGTACCTCAATTTGTCACCTATTTTGTCAGAGATGTACCTCAAATCGTCATCTATTTTGTCAGAGATGTACCTCAATTTGTCACCTACTTTGTCAGAAATATACCTCAAATTGTCCCCTATTTTGTCAGAAATGTACCTCAAATTGTCACCTATTTTGACAGAAATGAACCTCAATTTGTCACCTATTTTGTCAGAGATGTACCTCAATTTGTAGCATATTTTGTCAAGAGATGTACCTCAATTTGTCACTTATTTCGTGAGAGATGTACCTCAATTTGTCACCTATTTTGTGAGAGATGTACCTCAATTTGTAGCATATTTTGTCACAGATGCATCTCAAATTGGAACATCAATAATTACAAATGGAAAACAAGTAATATAAATACTGTAAAAATAAAGGTACACACAAAATGACGCCCCCTCTAGGAATTCATGCCAAGTTCTAAAGCAATATGAAATAATTACAGAGTTTGAAGTCAAAAATAAAATGCAAACTAAGTTAGGGAATTACATATTATCTGTGAATCTGGGGAATTTTCAGCCCATACAAAGTTGTGCTACTATCACTGCACAAACTTTGTATGCACTCATGCTACTCACATGGGAAGCCCACAAAGGAATGGTAGTGTTTACATACTCGGAATGCACGTTATAAATGGATGCTCACCACATACGGTTCATCAGTATGAGAAATTTCCAATATTGATTATTTTATATATTGGAATACCAAGATCAGTACCTTATTATATTCCATATGACCTCCATTGAAGTGTGTGACTGGAGCCATTCAAGCTTCTTGCATAAAGTATCAGTAATACACATACCCTGATAAGGTAACTTTCATGTGTTTATATGGTGTGGCATGGATGGATACAGAATCTTTCTATATATTGGTGTCCATCCAATTTTGACATAGCTCACACTGATAGCACAGAGGCTCAAAACTAGGTACATAGACTGGGTATTTTACAACCATTCGTCAACTGCTATAGAGATGTTCACGACCATTTGATAAACCAGTGGTGAAGCACAGGTGACCCACTGGGAATCAAACCCAGGACCTTAAGCTATGACCGCTAGACCATGGAGGTCTCTAGAGAATCAAACTTGTACTCAGAAGGTACTGGGCTCAATTCCTGCATAGTGTCCTTGAGCACGACACAGGTGCAAGAATCGGCATATATCGCTTTACCAATGCACCTCATCACCACATTAACGTCTAATCACATGCCTCTTGATAGTAGAAAATGAACTAGAGCTGTCTGAATGACAGCATGCCTGACTATTCCAAGCTGCAGGGGGAGTGCGCTACTTGCAGGAAGTAAGCAGTTACTTATCCCGTAACGTCCAGTGAGAGAAATTTTGATAACAAGCTAAGCTTTAGGGAAGTCCACTTACAGTATCTAATTCTTTGTTTTCATTTTTAGTTCCGATGCTATCAGCATCAGGAACCTAGGCAGTGGTGTTGGTGTGTGTATGTGCGTATGGGTGTGTGCGCCGGTGTGACGCTTTGCATGTAAACACAATATCTCATTTATTCACTTTTGAATAATGCTTATTTATCAAATGATGACATACATCTAATAGGCACTGCAATTACTGTAGCAAAGTATTAAATGTCAATACTTTGATGATTCCACCTGAAAGTCATCTATCTCCTCCAACGCCATCCATTCGTTCCTCCCCGATAACATCCTTCCCTCCCTCCCTGATGACAACCATCCATCCCTCCCTCCACAATGCCATCCATCCCTCACTAATGCCAACCATCACTCCCTCCCCGATGCCATCCACCCCATTCTCCTTCCCCAATGCACCCCCCCCCCATCCCTTACCAATGCCATAAATCCCTCCCTTCCTGATGCTATCCATCCCTAACTCCAATGACATCCATCCCAGATACCATCCATCTCTCCTTCCCCAATGCCACTGATGCCAAGGTGAGTTGAAGAGCTCCTACTATTCCTTGAATAATTGAGCTAAAAACAATGCACCTCATTACCACATTAACAAATAATATTTTAATCACATACCTCTTGATAGTAGAAAATGAAAAACAATGTCTCCGTGGAGAGCCTCATGAAAAATTCCAACGAGTCCATTCGGGATGGCATAACCTGGCAATGATACTGGGGAGTCACACATGAATTTCGCGGTAAGTGCGTCCTTTTGAGAAATGAAAAACAATATGAGCATAGGGTTTGGTAAATTTTTCAAGAGATAACATATTTTGGATTGTGGAAAATGGCAAGCTTCTTTAGTTTTTTAACGTACTACTTTAAAACCATTGGAGCAGTGTTTCCACACTTACAAACAATCCATTTTTCATAACCTCCATTTATAATATCCATGAGGCTTTATAGAAGTGAAGCCTGCAAGCCGTAACAGGATGAAAAAATTAATACTTTCTAGCTACTGCAATATTATCTTTTTTTCAGGACCATAGCCTATATTTCTTACATTTTAATGACTTTTAATGAATAAATAGTCATATTCTATGGCATTGTCGGAATTCAGATACCCTGGAAAGACTGTGATTAAAAATATCTGATCCTTCAGTATGTTGATAATAATTATGACTGACAAGAGAAGTGGTTACAGATTTTGAAGCCACAAAAAAAATAGGTTTTATTTATAGAAGAAATAATGTAAATTTTAATATAAAAAAAATATAAAAATGCAACACGTTTTTAAGTTTAAACTAAACCTTCCTACACTTGTTTATTTTAGGGGTGGTACACTTTAAAATAGCATGTTTTTCTTTTTTCTCCAAAGAATCAGATTTGGTGTCTTTAAATTAGTACTTAATACTCATTTCTTAATAAGAGCAACAAAATTCAATCTGCATTATTTTAATCTTGCTTGCAGGGTGGTCATGTGTACAAATTCGTACAGAAAATTTTACAGAGTGTCTTTTTATTCAAAATATCAACTGCGCAGTGAAAGCCCAAAATTTCCAGGGCTGGCCCTGACCCCGGAAAAAATGGGAGTGTTGATTTTTATGTCCCTTTTCATTCAAAATATCAACTGCGTTGTAAAAGCCCAAAGTTTCCAGGGCTGGCCCGACCCCAGAAAAGATTGGAATGTTGATTTCTATGTCCCTGACTGCGGATCGGATGACGATCTACACCCTGCATGGTGCAACCCTACCGTACTGACAAAACTCTATCTCTCTTCTCACCTGAGTCTTTCAGAATCTGACGGATGCGGTAAGTGAACAAAACCCGACTCCATCATACTCTGTTGATATAAGTGATCTTTTGTTAACGTGATGGGTCCTAAGGGCGCCACCCCTCGGATGGTAGGGATGGTTGTCTCCTGCATTTGCGGTGTTGAACTAGGTGTGGGAGCAGCAGTGGTTGTCGTGACAACTGGTAGTGAAGGGACAGCTGGCTGTAAGGGTGCACTGACTACTGACTGAGGAGGTGGATTCACTGACGGTGTCTCATTCCTGGAAGTACTGTCATCATATATTGCTGAGAAGAGAACGTGTCATTGATTTATGCCTTTGAATCAGAATGAAGGAGGCCATTACCAATATCAGTGCATAAGGGGAAAATGTGACTTCATAGGAAAATGATTAAAGTCCCTTACACAACACATATGAGTAACAAAGATGTCTTAATCGAAAGTAAAAGAAAAATGCTTAAACCTCAATAACCTGATAGCTCAATGGAAACTCAAAGTATTTTGGACATGCTGTAAGGGGAGACTAACTACAGAAGCTACTCATTACAGGGAAGGTGAATGGCAGACAGGCTCGAGGCAGACCATGGAGGACCTGGCTGACTGACATCAAAAATTGGGACGGGTCTCAACCTTAAGGAGTGTGTGAGACATGCAGATGATCACCTTTACTAGAAACGGATGACCACACATCTACCTTCGATAGCTGCAACCTCTTGGTAATTGGTAAGGGAAAATGGTAACATTTGTATCTCTTCAAATTGTAAATCTCACTTTTCCACCTAAAAGAATGTCACACCATGACACCTTTAATGAAAGGTGAAGCAAGCTCTCTTTCATAGGAGAGGGCTTAGTCTACTATCTGCATCATTCTAGTTCTAGCATAATCAATCTCTCTTTCATAGGAGAGGGCTTAGTCTACTATCTGCATCATTCTAGTTCTAGCATCTTATCTGGAAATAGTGTACACAGTCAATTTTTTCTAATCCGTTTACCATGTCAACTATTGATGATGGCATAGAATTTGAGGAATCATTTTAACCGCAAACTATCATTTGGAGAGTTTAACCATGCTTACGCCATGGTTACAAAGTGCAAAGGAAAGTGCATGGACATATAATTAGGGTTAGAGTTATCCCAGTGCATGGACATATAGTCATTTCAGTCATGGTGTAATGTCACTTTGTAACTAAACCACAAAATACACCAAAAACCCTTTTCCTTTATGTGCACCTATTATCCATCTTAACCCTATTTTTTTCAATGGATATTTCATATTAATAAGACCAGCACACAGACACTACAAAAGCCCTTTCCGGTGACAAAGAAAAAGCCAGCCCCTTCCGGTGACCAAGAGAAAGCCCTTTCCGGTGACCAAGAAAAAGCCCTTTTCGGTGACCAAGAGAAAGCCCTTTCCAGTGACCAAGAAAAAGCCCTTTCCGGTGACCAAGAGAAAGCCCTTTCCGGTGACCAAGAGAAAGCCCTTTCTGGTGACCAAGAAAGCCCTTTCTGGTGACCAAGCGAAAGCCCTTTCCGGTGACCAAGAGAAAGCCCTTTCCGGTGACCAAGAGAAAGCCCTTTCTGGTGACCAAGAGAAAGCCCTTTCCGGTGACCAAGAGAAATCCCTTTCCGGTGACCAGAGAAAGCCCTTTCCGGTGACCAAGAGAAAGCCCTTTCCGGTGACCAAGAGAAAGCCCTTTCCGGTGACCAAGAGAAAGCCCTTTCCGGTGACCAAGAGAAAGCCCTTTCCGGTGACCAAGAGAAAGCCCTTTCCGGTGACAAAGAGAAAGTCCTTTCCGGTGACCAAGAGAAAGCCCTTTCCGGTGACCAAGAGAAAGCCCTTGCCGGTGACCAAGAGAAAGCCCTTTCCGGTGACCAAGAGAAGCCCTTTCCGGTGACCAAGAGAAGTCTTATCCAGTGACCAAGAGAAAACCCTTTCGGGTGACCAAGAGAAAGCCCTTTCCGGTGACCAAGCGAAAGCCCTTTCCGGTGACCAAGAGAAAGCCCTTTCTGGTGACCAAGAGAAAGCCCTTTCCAGTGACCAAGAGAAATCCCTTTCCGGTGACCAAGAGAAACCCCTTTCCGGTGACCAAGAGAAAGCCCTTTCCGGTGACCAAGAGAAAGTCCTTTCCGGTGACCAAGAGAAAGCCCTTTCCGGTGACCAAGAGAAAGCCCTTTCCGGTGACCAAGAGAAGCCCTTTCCGGTGACCAAGAGAAGTCTTTTCCGGTGACCGAGAGAAAACCCTTTCGGGTGACCAAGAGCTCTTTCCGGTGACCAAGAGAAAGTCCTTTCCGGTGACCAAGAGAAAGCCCTTTCCAGTGACCAAGAGAAAGCTTCCTTTTCTTTATTTTTTGATAGCTCTTTTGAGTCATATTTCACAATGATCAATGGTGGTTTAAATTCTTGCATCAATCAGAATACTTTTTCTTTAATTATTATAGTATAAACCAGACATCGCAAATGATACAAATCGCATCGCCGCCAATGACACACATTCCACCCTCTGTCACACATATAATCCCACCCTCTGTCCCACATGCCATTCCACCCTCTGTCCAACATGCCATTCCACCCTCTGTCCAACATGCCATTCCACCCTCTCTCTGTTCCACATGCCTTCCTATCCTACATAGAAAATGATACATGAAATCCAGATGTCTTTCCACCAAATGACCCGTATGGCATCAAAATGACAATCCACCAATGCCATCCCTTCTCGTACCACATGCCACCATACTCTGTCCCACAGGCCATTTTATTCTATCCCACATGCTACCACACCTGAAAACCAGATACCAACCCACATGCCAAGCCACCGTCTCCCACACACTATGCCACCCTGACCAACACTCCATCCCTCCCTGTTCCAATGCTATCCCACCCTGTCCATCAGGCCATGCCATCCTGTCCTGTCAGCATGCCATCCTGTCCCCCATGCCACCCCACCCTGCCATTACACTGTCCCACAACCATTTCACCTGTCCCACAACCATTTCACCCTGTCCCACACTCCATCCAAACATGCCCTATCACATGCCTTCCCTCATTCACCTTCCAACCCCCATTCACCTACCATCCCCCATTCACCTACCATCCCCCATTCACCTACCATCCCCCATTCACCTACCATCCCCCATTCACCTACCATCCCCCATTCACCTACCAACCTCCATTCACCTACCAACCCCCAGTCACTTACCATCACCATTCACCTACCATCCCCAATTCATCTACCATCCCTCATTGGCCTACCAGCCCCCATTCACCTACCATTTCTCATTCACCTACCATCTCTTATTCACCTACCATCCCTCATTCACCTACCATCCCTCATTCACCAACCATCCCTCATTCACCAACCATCCCCCATTCACCCACCAATCATCCCCATTCACCCACCAATCATCCCCATTCACCTACCATCATCCCTCATTCACCTACCATCATCCCCCATTCCCTACCATCCCCAATCACCTACCATCTCTAATTCATCTACCATCCCCCATTCATCTAACATCCCTCATTCACCTACCATCATCCCTCATTAACCTACCACCATCCTTCATTTACCTACTACCATCCCTCATTCACTTACCATCCCTCATTCACCAACCATCATCCCTTATTCACCAACCATCCCTCATTCACCTACCATCATCCCTCATTCACCAACCACCATCCTCATTTACCTACCATCCCTCATTCACCAACCATTCCTCATTCACCAACCATCCCTCATTCACCTACCATCCCTCATTCACCTACCATCATCCCTCATTCACCTACCATCATCCCTCATTCACCTACCATCACCCCTCATTCACCTACCATCATCCCTCATTCACCTACCATCATCCCTCTTTCACCTACCACCATCCTTCATTTACCTACTACCATCCCTCATTCACCTACCATCCCTCATTCACCAACCATCATCCCTTATTCACCTACCATCATCCCTCATTCACTTACCATCCCTCATTCACCCACCATCCCTCACTCACCTACCATCCCTCATTTACCTACCACCATCCCTCATTTACCTACCATCATCCCTCATTCACTTACCATCCCTCATTCACCTACTACCATCCCTCATTCACCTACCATCATCCCTCATTCACCTACCATCATCCCTCATTCACCTACCATCATTTCTTATTCACCTACCATCACCCCTTATTCACCTACCATCACCCCTCATCCCCACCATCCCTCATTCACCCACCATCCCTCATTCACCTACCAGCCCCCATTCACCTACCATTCCTCATTCACCCACCATCCATCATTCACCAACCATCCCTCATTCACCTACCATCCCTCATTCACCTACCATCCCTCATTCACCTACCATCCCTCATTCACCTACCATCCCTCATTCACCTACCATCTCTCATTCATCTACAATCCCTCATTCACCAACCATCCCCCTTAATTATTCATCTCCCTTAACTGTCCATTTCCCTTAACTGTCCATCCCTCTTCCATTTCCCATTCCCTATTCACCTACCATCCTCCATTCCGTTGGCCACCCACTCATCTACCAAATATACTCTTAACCAACTCATCATTCCAACCTCCATTCACTCTCTATTGTGCCACAATACCTCTTGAAAATTTACATACACAGAAATACATTAACCCTTAACATCAATCTGAAACTCCCCATATGCTCAACTTGATATTGTTCCTTTTAGTCTATCTACCAAACAGAATGAAAATCCATTGCAGATTAATTTGAAGACTTTTTTCCATTTTGTTCCCGAAAAGCTGAACAAAGCATGTGGTCGGTCAATCGGTCGGTCGATGGCATGTACGTACGGACAGACGGGGTAGAACGAAAAAGATGTTATATCCCCTTTTGGCAAGAGGATAATAATAATAGTAACAAAATGTATATCGGTAAATTTAATTTAACAATTTCTAAAAGCTTAATTAAATTTCTTAGCAAAACATTTCCAGTCTCTCTATATGCGAACAATCATCCACTGGGTTTGCATAAACTTTTGCCTAATTCTGTGATTATCTGCGACCTACTTACCCCTACTACCTGTAAAATGTGTTGATTGGTATGTCTCCAGCCCTGAGCTCATTACAGCTTTTTGTGCTATGGATTTCAATGTTGACATATTACCATCCTGATGCAAAAGGGGAAAATGTGATTTAATATATCGTATGATGGGTTATTCATCACCTAACATAAAGTGTGATTTAATATACCGTATGATGTACTATTCATAATCTAATATAATATGTGATTTACTATATCGTATCATGGATTATTCATCATCTAATATAAAATGTGATTTAATATATCGTATCATGGATTATTCATCATCTAACATAACATGTTTTTTAATATAGCGTATAATGTATTATCCATCATCTGATATAAAATGTGATTTAATATATCGTATGATGGATTATTCATCATCTAATATAAAACGTGATTTAATATATCGTATCATGGATTATTCATCATCTAACATAAAGTGTGATTTAATATATCGTATGATGTATTATTTATCATCTAATGTAAAATGTGATTTATATACCGTATGATGGATTATTCATCATCTAATATAAAATGTGATTTAATATATCGTATCATGGATTATTCATCATCTAACATAACATGTTTTTTTAATATAGCATATGATGTATTATTCATCATCTAATATAAAATGTGATTTAATATATCGTATGATGGATTATTCATCATCTAATATAAAATGTGATTTAATATATCGTATGATGGATTATCATCATTTATCAATTTTTTTGTACACATTTACACTGTCATGACCAGTGCAATCAAAATAAGGAACCAAAATAGGAACCAAAATTGGTGAAAGTATTAAAAACCCTGTTCAGATTTTCATGAAAACTACATTTGTTTGTTTGTTTGTTTAATAAGGGCCCAATGGCACCACGACAACGAGGGTCAAATTGTGCCTGAGAGGTCAGATCATTCAAGAGGTAGGAAGGAAAGAAAACATAAGGAGAATGAGAGAAATTCAAGAACAAAAGGTCAGAAAGAAAAACAAAGTAGAGAGGGGGTGGAAGAGGAGAATTAAATATGGTTGTAGAGGAAAGTATGATGAAGGAAGGAGATAATTTTATCCGGAGGATTTTTCTGAAAGAACTCAGCAATTAGGTTGTGGGGAATAAGGGAAGCTCTGGGAAGGTTGTACAGGATTGTGAGGGTGCAGTGGCAATTGTTGCAGAGGGGTTGCGAGGAGCCAATAAGGAGGTGGGAGTGAGTGAGGTGGATGTGACCAATTCTAAGACGGGTATTATGAACATGAACGTTGTCGATTTGAGAGAGGTTGTTGATGGTGGATTTGATCGGAATTGTGGGCTGGATGACATGGAGTTTGTTATCAATTTGGGAGTTCCATGAGGTTTTCCAGCAGTCACGAACAAGGAAAGCGATAAGCGGTTTGATGTCAGAGAGGGTTTTGGGAAAAGGGGTAGGAAGGAGGTTGGGGGCAAGCTTAGTGGCTGCATCAGCCCTGTCATTGCCAGGGATGCCAACATGGCTGGGTATCCAGAAGAAAAGAACACTTTTCCTGCAGAGGGTGGGAGAAAGGAGTTTGCGGAGGAGGAGGTGGCATGTGAGGTTATCCCATTTAGGATGAGTAAAGAAGTAAGAACAGCCTTCGAGTCGAAGAAAATGACAAAGTGGCTGAGCGGAGATTACTCAATAAATTTGAAGGCGAAGAGAATGGCCTTAGCCTCGGCTGAAAAGATGGATGAGTAGTCGGAAAGTCTGCTACTGAGGGTGATGTCTTGGATAACAGCTGCAGCAGCTGTCTTGTTGCCTTCCTTGGAGCCATCAGTATAGATGGAGGTGTAATTTGCGAGTTGGTCTTTGATTTGGTTGTGAAGATTGATGAAGAGGTTAGGGTGGGTTTGAGCTTTGTGATGAGTGGAGAGGCCCAGGTGAACAGAAGGGAGGGGGGTGGCCCAAGAAAAAAAAAGTGGACCAGCAGTAGGTGCCGAGAGTGGCGGGGTTGATGCCGAGATGGAAGAGGTCTGATTAATGCGTAAGCTGAAGGGAGGGGATAGAGTTTTAGTCCTATCAAAGAGGGTGGAGAAATTGAGGTACCTAATGAGGTTGTAAACAGGGTTCTGGGTGTTGGTGAGGACTATAAAAGCATAGGTCTGCAATCAAAATTATCATTAGACCTTCAGGGTTTTTTCACGTTTTTTTTATAGTTCAATTTATCATTGCTTGTGTTATAGGTGTGGAAAAATCACATGATGAATTACTCTGGCTATACATTTTCAGTCCAATGCATTTAAACTCACCAGTGTTTATAACTCACTGACAAAAACATCCTTTTAAAAGTTTTGACTGAATAAAATACGTAGATTGAAATTTGTTTTGATTGGACAAAATACATAGATTGAAATTTGTGTTTTGATTGCACAAAATACATACATTGAAATTTGTGTTTTGATTGACCAAAATACAGATTGAAATTTATTTTATTAAACAAAATACAAATTGAAATTTGTGTTTTGATTGAACACAATACATACATTGAAATTTGTGTTTTGACTGACCAAAATACATAGATGGAAATTTGTGTTTTGATTGAACAAAATACATAGATTGAAATTTGTGTTTTGATTGAACAAAATACATCAGAATAAAATTTGTGTAGATTGAAATTTGTGTTTTGATTGAACAAAATACATATATTGAAATTTGTGTTTTGATTGAACAAAACACGTAGATTGAATTTTGTGTTTTGATTGAACAAAATACGGATTGAAATTTGTGTTTTAGTTGAACAAAATACAGATTGATATGTGTTTTGATTGAACAAAATACATAGAATGAAATTTGTGTTTTGATTGAACAAAATACATTGCTTAAAATGTGTTTTGATCAAACAAAATACAAATCGAAATTTGTGCTTTGATTGAACAAAATACATAGATTGAAATGTGTTTTGATTGAACGAAATACATAGATTGAAATCTGTGTTTTATTGAACAAAATACAGATTGAAATTTGTGTTTTAATTGAACAAAATACATTGATTGAAATTTGTGTTTTGACTGTACAAAATACATACATTTGGTTTGTTGATGTTTAACGGCACCGTGACAGTCAGAGTCAAATGTGCCAACAAATTACATACATTGAAATTTGTGTTTTGATTTAACAAAATACTAGGATTGAAATTTTCAACGGTTTAATTTCTACAACTACTGATAAGCAAAGCAGTAATCATTTGGGAATAAAATGCATACCGCAATACAAAAATATCAACTAACAGCCTTTAAATGGAAACTCGGAACAGAATTGGATACTACACAAATGTAGACCTAATAACAAATATTTCAAATGTTCGAACCTCTTTCAGCAACGGACTGATTGGCTCATTCATAAGGGATTTCGAGTTCAATGAAGACACTGTATTGTTCATGAGAGGGACTCCTGACATGGAGTCAAATATTGATGGTTGCGTCGACTGCGATGACACAACTGTGTTGACTTGCTGCTGCTGGGAATTGGCGAGCTGAGTGGATGATGATGTTGGGATGTGGTTTGACGACAGACTGTTATTCATTACATTGCTAGTTATGTGATCCAGCGAGTTACCAAGGGGAGACATGTTGAAGGCTGGAGGAAGAGATTGGTTGAAAAAGTAATCAGACAATTTTCGACCATATTGCGGGTATTGATTGATTCAGGACCTTAAAAATCACTTGAATGGGGAAAACTGATAAGCTACAGCTTCTCAATATTTTAAACATGTGTCGTTATAATGTTTTCTTTGATATTCTGAACAGTTCTAGGAACCACCCAACATTTTATCAAATGGTATCTGCTGGAAAGAAAACAAAAATACATATTTATATTGATCAAGTACTGTTAAGAGATGTCATCATGATTAACTTCTACCAACAATTTAAAAAGAAATATACTGCATTTGCCTGTAACTTTTTTTATTTCCACTTAACACTAATACCTAAAGACAAGAAATTTTCTCCCACAAAATTGTACATTTATGAGTCTTACTGTAATATAAACAATACAAAATATGATTATTCAGGAACAAATAAATATCAAAGGCTATTCACAAGGTAATCTACTTAAATAATAAGGATGGACATGCCTGTACAATGCATCAGGCCCAATAAAACCACAATTTCTATTAAGAATCACTCATGCAAGAAAGAATGCCCCTAGCAGTGCAGAAACTCAGGAGGTTTTTGGGTAAACTAGTAGCAACAATACAGGAAAACTGTGACTATATGCAATGGGCATTCTGTAATCATATCAGGCTCTACCCTAAGGCATATGTATGACCTACCCTAAGGCACATGTATGACCTACCCTAAGGTATATGTATGACCTACCCTACAGCATATGCATGACCTACCCTAAGCTATATGCATGACCTACCCTAAGGCATATGCATGACCTACCCTAAGGCATATGCATGACCTACCCTAAGGCATATGCATGACTTACCCTAAGGCATATGCATGACCTACCCTAAGGAATATGCATGGCCCACCCTAAGGCATATGCATGGCCTACCCCTAGGCATATGCATGACCTACCCTAAGGCATATGCATGACCTACCCTAAGGCATATGCAAGACCTACCATAAGGCATATGCAAGGCCTAAGGCCTATCTTAAGGCATATATACCTCAAGGCATATATACCTCAAGGCATATACAATGCTTCCCCCAAGGCATATTCATGCCTACTCTAAGGCATATGCATGCCTACCCTAAGGCATGTGCATTCTACCCTAAGGCATGTGCATCCTACCCTAAGGCATATGCATGCCTACCCTAAGGCATGTGCATCCTACCCTAAGGCATGTGCATTCTACTCTAAGGCATATGCATGCCTACCCTAAGGCATGTGCATTCTACCCTAAGGCATATGCATCCTACCTTAAGGCATATGTATCCTACCCTAAGGCATATGCATCCTACCCTAAGGCATATGCATCCTACCCTAAGGCATATGCATGGCTGCCTAATTGATTTTAGCTATCATTTTGCTACAATCTGGTATCTCAAATGAAAGTTGTTTGTGGTTTTTGAGAGAGCCACATAACTTCCAAGAACTTGAGCTAAACTAGAAAACTTTTGGGGTTGTAGTAGGCCAGACTGACAAATATATATCATAACACATTGGTTGATATCTTGCTTTGCATGCTTATATCATTAATATTTACAAAGCTTTACAAGACACAAAACAAGGGCAATGCACACGATTGATTGTAGTTTAATCGTTTAACAAAAATGTAATTTAATCACAGATCGACAAAATAATCAATAATAATAAACCTCATTTAAAAAAAGCATGCTAGTAAGTGATGCAATCTTTACTGATGATGAACAGGACAATAATACAATGACGATGTTAATGCATGGCACCACAACAAAAGAGACTGAAAACAAACCTAACAATTCTGAAGATTGTCATACTCTTATAGAGGCTCTTCACTACTTTTGAAAATAAAATTTAGAATATTGGATTCCGTCAGCTGTTTTTCCTTTCATAACTACTAAATATCGGCAGATTTTGTCAAACGTTTTTTTCCCTTTCATAACTGCTGAATATCGGATTCTGTCAGCCGTTTTTCCTTTCATAACTACTGAATATCAGATTCTGTCAACTGTTTTTCCTTTCATAACTACTGAATATATTGGATTCTGTTAAATGTTTTTCCTTTCATAACTACTGAATATCGGATTATGTCAACTGTTTTTCCTTCCATAACTACTAAATATATTGGATTCTGTCAAATGTTTTTCCTTTCATAACTACTGATTATCGCATTCTGTCAAACGTTTTTTTTTCCTTTTATAACTACTAAATATCGGATTCTTTCAAATGTTTTTCCTTTCATAACTACTGAATATCGGATTCTGTCAAATGTTTTTCTTTTCATAACTACTGAATATCGGATTGTGTCAAACGTTTTTCCTTTCATAACTACTGAATATCGGATTCTGTCAAACGTTTTTCCTTTCATAAGCACTGAATGTTGGATTCTGTCAATCTTTTTTCCTTTCATAAATACTGAATATCGGATTCTATATCCTTTCATAACTACTTAATTTTGGATTTATTCAGCCGTAAATTTGTAACAATCACACAAAAGAATTTACAATTAAACTAAACAGAAATATTGTTTTGATGTTCCCCTCTTTAAAATTTCTCTCAATTTTGAAAATAGACACATCAGTTAATGTTTCCTTCACATAACTTTGCGATTGTCATTGCATAGGATTCACATTATTTTTGTATATTTAATTTCATGAAACTCCCCTCAATGACACATATCTTAATGCTTCCTTCATTATCACAAAATAGTGTCAATGAGTGTCGCATAACTTTGTGATTGTCACTATGTGTAAGATTCACATTCTGTTTATGTTTTTGTTTCATAACAGGAAAATCCCATCAAGGCCCCAAGCATTTGAAAAAAGTACACAAAGAATCAATAATAACCACCTTGTTGGGGCCCGTTCCATTCTGGTCTAGGCACATGACTGCTGTTGTGAAGTGCTTGTGGACTAAAAAGATTGCTGGCAGGCATGGTGGGGATTGTCGGAAGGGCTACGGGAGAAACTGATTTAGGCTGCTGTAATGGTGCATGCCTAAAATGGTTAACACCACCTAGAAAGGAAAACAGCACACAGGGTGTGAGTGAGAAAAGAATCATCCGTTATTTATGACCTTTTATTATTAAGAAAGATCTTGTTATTACGGAAAGATTTTTCCTTTAAATTCTGACGATCAAGATTATACAGAAGACAATGGCAAGAGCAACTGTTTTTATAATTTGCATGACTAGGGCAGCTGTCCTTACAACTGTTCTTATAATTTGCATGATTAGGGCAACTGTTCTTATAATTTGCATGGCTAGGGCAACTGTTCTTATAATTTGCATGGCTAGGACAACTGTTCTTATAATTTGCAAGTCTAGGGCAACTGCTCTTATAATTTGTATGGCTAGGGCAACTGCTCTTATACTTTGCATGGCTAGGGCAAGTGTTCTTATAATTTGCATAACTAGGGCAAATGCTCTTATAATTTGCATGGCTAGGGCAACTGCTCTTATAATTTGCATGGCTAGGGCAACTGTTTTTATAATTTGCATGGCTAGGGCAACTGTTCTTATAATTTGCAAGGCTAGGGCAACTGTTCTTATAATTTGCTAGGCTAGGGCAAGTGTTCTTAGAATTAGCATGGCTAGGGCAACTGTTCTGATAATTTGCATGGCTAGGGAAACTGTTCTTATAATTTTAATGGCTAGGGCAACTGTTCTTATAATTTGCATGGCTAGGGAAACTGTTCTTATAATTTTAAAGGCTAGGGCAACTGTTCTTATAATTTGCATGGCTAGGGAAACTGTTCTTATAATTTCAATGGCTAGTGCAACTGTTCTTATAATTTGCATGGCTAAGGCAACTGTTCTTATAATTTGCATGGTTAGGGCAACTGTTCTTATAATTTTCACGGCTAGGGCAACTATTTGTGTTTGCAAGCCTCTATGACTAAATCTTGTTTTTAGGTGATACATTTTGCAACAAATAAATTATTTTATTAATCCTGAAAAATCAAATTTTGAATTTTAAAGCAGGTTTGATTTTATAACCTAATATCTTTTAATAAATTATGAAACTAAGATTAATATTTTGCATGACTTGACACCTTTCTTATGACTTTCCCTTATTGTGGTGGGGGTACAATCGCATGCCCTTTGACCTACATGATGGTTGGTTGCCTCATCATATGATTTTTTTAATTTGGCAACAAAAAAGCAAATAACTTTTTTTATAGAAGTTACTCATTCCGAAAGACCAAATTTGTATAAATAAGTGCAAATGAACGCGATATCCATAAACAAAGATGTTCTTTGATCCAAAACCAGGAGAAAAAGGCAACAAAATAATCTGAAATGAAATTTGACACTTTATGACATGTTCAAGTTTTTTTTGATGGGTTGAGTCAAGTCTCCCAGAGCATGACAAGAGCTCACTAAGGACACCTTAAGGGTCAGTCTCCCAGAGCATGACATGAGCACACTAAGAAGAACACCTTAAGAGTCAGTCTCCCAGAGCATGACATGAGTTCACTAAGGACACTTTAAGAGTCAGTCTCCCAGAGCATAACAAGAGCTCACTAAGGACACCTTAAGAGTCAGTCTCCCAGAGCATGACATGAGCACACTAAGAAGGACACCTTAAGAGTCAGTCTCCCAGAGCATGACATGGGCTCACTAAGAAGGACACCTTGAGAGTCAGGCTCCCAAAGCATGACATGAGTTCACTAAGGACACCTTGAAAGTCAGTCTTCCAGAGCATGACATGAGCTCACTAAGGAGGACACCTTGAAAGTCAGTCTCCCAGAGCATGACATGAGCTCACTAAGAAGGACACCTTGAGAGTCAGTCTCCCAGAGCATGACATGAGCTCACTAAGAAGGACACCTTCAAAGTCAGTCTCCCAGAGCATGACATGAGCTCACTATGGAGGACACCTTGAAAGTCAGTCTCCCAGAGCATGACATGAGCTCACTAAGAAGGACACCTTGAGAGTCAGTCTCCCAGAGCATGACAAGAGCACACTAAGAAGGACACCTTAAGAGTCAGTCTCCTAGAGCATGACATGAGCTCACTAAGGACACCTTGAGAGTCAGTCTTCCATAGCATGACATGAGCTCACTAAGGACACCTTGAGAGTCAGTCTCCCAGAGCATGACATGAGCTCACTAAGGAGGACACCTTGAAAGTCAGTCTCCCAGAGCATGACATGAGCTTACTAAAAAGGACACCTTGAAAGTCAAGTCTCCCAGAGCATGACATGAGCTCACTAAGGACATCTTGAGAGTCAGTCTCCCAGAGCATGACATGAGCACACTAAGAAGGACACCTTAAGAGTCAGTCTCCCAGAGCATGACATGAGCTCACTAAGAAGGACACCTTGAGAGTCAGTCTCCCAGAGCATGACATGAGCTCACTAAGGAGGACACCTTGAAAGTCAGTCTCCTAGAGCATGACATGAGCTTACTAAGAAGGACACCTTTAAAGTCAGTCTCCCAGAGCATGACATGAGCTCACTAAGGACACCTTAAGAGTCAGTCTCCCAGAGCATGACATGAGCTCACTAAGAAGACACCTTGAGAGTCAAGTCTCCCAGAGCATGACATGAGCTCACTAAGAAGGACACCTTGAAAGTCAGTCTCCCAGAGCATGACATGATTTCACTAAGGACACCTTGAGAGTCAGTCTCCCAGAGCATGACATGAGCTTACTAAGAAGGACACCTTAAGAGTCAAGTCTCCCAGAGCATGACATGAGCTCACTAAGAAGGACACCTTGAGAGTCAGTCTCCCAGAGCATGACATGAGCTTACTAAGAAGGACACCTTAAGAGTCAAGTCTCCCAGAGCATGACATGAGCTCACTAAGAAGGACACCTTTAAAGTCAGTCTCCCAGAGCATGACATGAGCTCACTAAGGACACCTTAAGAGTCAGTCTCCCAGAGCATGACATGAGCTCACTAAGAAGGACACCTTGAGAGTCAGTCTCCCAGAGCATGACATGAGCTCACTAAGAAGGACACCTTGAAAGTCAGTCTCCCAGAGCATGACATGATTTCACTAAGGACACCTTGAGAGTCAGTCTCCCAGAGCATGACATGAGCTCACTAAGGAGGACACCTTGAGAGTCAGTCTCCCAGAGCATGACATGAGCTCACTAAGAAGACACCTTGAGAGTCAAGTCTCCCAGAGCATGACATGAGCTCACTAAGAAGGACACCTTTAAAGTCAGTCTCCCAGAGCATGACATGAGCTCACTAAGGACACCTTAAGAGTCAAGTCTCCCAGAGCATGACATGAGCTCACTAAGAAGGACACCTTTAAAGTCAGTCTCCCAGAGCATGACATGAGCTCACTAAGGACACCTTAAGAGTCAGTCTCCCAGAGCATGACATGAGCTCACTAAGAAGACACCTTGAGAGTCAAGTCTCCCAGAGCATGACATGAGCTCACTAAGAAGGACACCTTTAAAGTCAGTCTCCCAGAGCATGACATGAGCTCACTAAGGACACCTTGAGAGTCAAGTCTCCCAGAGCATGACATGAGCTCACTAAGAAGGACACCTTTAAAGTCAGTCTCCCAGAGCATGACATGAGCTCACTAAGGACACCTTGAGAGTCAGTCTCCCAGAGCATGACATGAGCTTACTAAGAAGGACACCTTAAGAGTCAAGTCTCCCAGAGCATGACATGAGCTCACTAAGAAGGACACCTTTAAAGTCAGTCTCCCAGAGCATGACATGAGCTCACTAAGGACACCTTAAGAGTCAGTCTCCCAGAGCATGACATGAGCTCACTAAGAAGGACACCTTGAAAGTCAGTCTCCCAGAGCATGACATGATTTCACTAAGGACACCTTGAGAGTCAGTCTCCCAGAGCATGACATGAGCTCACTAAGGAGGACACCTTGAGAGTCAGTCTCCCAGAGCATGACATGAGCACACTAAGAAGGACACCTTAAGAGTCAGTCTCCCAGAGCATGACATGAGCTCACTAAGAAGGACACCTTGAGAGTCAGTCTCCCAGAGCATGACATGAGCTCACTAAGGAGGACACCTTGAGAGTCAAGTCTCCCAGAGCATGACATGAGCTCACTAAGAAGGACACCTTTAAAGTCAGTCTCCCAGAGCATGACATGAGCTCACTAAGGACACCTTAAGAGTCAAAGTCTCCCAGAGCATGACATGAGCTCACTAAGAAGGACACCTTTAAAGTCAGTCTCCCAGAGCATGACATGAGCTCACTAAGGACACCTTAAGAGTCAGTCTCCCAGAGCATGACATGAGCTCACTAAGAAGACACCTTGAGAGTCAAGTCTCCCAGAGCATGACATGAGCTCACTAAGAAGGACACCTTTAAAGTCAGTCTCCCAGAGCATGACATGAGCTCACTAAGGACACCTTGAGAGTCAAGTCTCCCAGAGCATGACATGAGCTCACTAAGAAGGACACCTTTAAAGTCAGTCTCCCAGAGCATGACATGAGCTCACTAAGGACACCTTGAGAGTCAGTCTCCCAGAGCATGACATGAGCTTACTAAGAAGGACACCTTAAGAGTCAAGTCTCCCAGAGCATGACATGAGCTCACTAAGAAGGACACCTTTAAAGTCAGTCTCCCAGAGCATGACATGAGCTCACTAAGGACACCTTAAGAGTCAGTCTCCCAGAGCATGACATGAGCTCACTAAGAAGGACACCTTGAAAGTCAGTCTCCCAGAGCATGACATGATTTCACTAAGGACACCTTGAGAGTCAGTCTCCCAGAGCATGACATGAGCTCACTAAGGAGGACACCTTGAGAGTCAGTCTCCCAGAGCATGACATGAGCACACTAAGAAGGACACCTTAAGAGTCAGTCTCCCAGAGCATGACATGAGCTCACTAAGAAGGACACCTTGAGAGTCAGTCTCCCAGAGCATGACATGAGCTCACTAAGGAGGACACCTTGAAAGTCAGTCTCCTAGAGCATGACATGAGCTTACTAAGAAGGACACCTTTAAAGTCAGTCTCCCAGAGCATGACATGAGCTCACTAAGGACACCTTAAGAGTCAGTCTCCCAGAGCATGACATGAGCTCACTAAGAAGACACCTTGAGAGTCAAGTCTCCCAGAGCATGACATGAGCTCACTAAGAAGGACACCTTGAAAGTCAGTCTCCCAGAGCATGACATGATTTCACTAAGGACACCTTGAGAGTCAGTCTCCCAGAGCATGACATGAGCACACTAAGAAGGACACCTTAAGAGTCAGTCTCCCAGAGCATGACATGAGCTCACTAAGGACACCTTAAGAGTCAGTCTCCCAGAGCATGACATGAGCTCACTAAGAAGACACCTTGAGAGTCAAGTCTCCCAGAGCATGACATGAGCTCACTAAGAAGGACACCTTGAAAGTCAGTCTCCCAGAGCATGACATGATTTCACTAAGGACACCTTGAGAGTCAGTCTCCCAGAGCATGACATGAGCTCACTAAGGAGGACACCTTGAGAGTCAGTCTCCCAGAGCATGACATGAGCTCACTAAGAAGGACACCTTGAGAGTCAGTCTCCCAGAGCATGACATGAGCTCACTAAGGACACCTTGAGAGTCAGTCTCCCAGAGCATGACATGAGCTCACTAAAAATGACACCTTGAAAGTCAGTCTCCCAGAGCATGACATGAGTTTACTAAGGACACCTTGAAAGTCAAGTCTCCCGAATCATGACATGAGCTCACTAAGAAGGACACCTTGAGAGTCAGTCTTCCGAATTATGACATGAGCTCACTAAAAAGGACACCATGAAAGTCAGTCTCCCTGAGCATGACACAAGCTCACTAAGAATGAATGAGATAAACAAGACACGGCAGGCTCTATCTACGTCACACAAGAACCAGGTTAATAACAAACACACTATAATAATTGATTAGCACAACATTTACCATTTGTCTATGTTATGGCTATATATAATTTAAAGGACACATCACACCTAAAAAAAGGCTGAAATGTGTAATTGCCAGTTAAGCAGCATAAGCAGAATAATACTTCATTACTCTTAGTAGAATAATATGTCACTTCAAATCAATGTTAAATGCTATTCTGTGGATTTGAATTTTGAATTAACCTGTGACTTAAATTAAAGTTTAACCTTCATGTGACTACTTTTTATAGTACTGACCCCAAGAGATCAATCGAGTACAAGAATGTCAGCAATTTGCTGGGAATTAGGAAAGGTTGTAAGCCTTTTTATATCATTATCAGCAAAAAGCAGTGCCGTGTCTAAAAACCAGCTATAAGTGAGTGTTACTTTTGCCTTACATTAACCATTTTGTTGCAAGACATTACATTATGAAGCAAGATATTTTTCCTATGGAATTTTCAAATTAAATCAAAAAAATTATGAAAACAAGTTTGATCAATATCCTGGCCATCAGTATCTTTTATTTTGAACTTTATTGGAGACAAAGAGATTGAGGAAATGAGAAGCACAATCTGTGCACGCACGGCAATTCCAAAGTGGACCGTCCAACTGCCTTTTAACATCAAATCTATCATTTATAGGTAGGTATTGCTCCATTTACTACATTTAATGGAAGCAATGATAGGTGAGATGAATAACGTCACCAATTTGAATCAAATTTGAATCAAATATGCTAAAATAAGTTGCTTCGTATTCTTTACAAAAATTCAAATCTACAACTGCTGCTATTTACCTGAATAAACAAGACGTTCTCATCAAATTGTACAAAAATGTGGTTGCACAATGCATAAGCATCGTGTGATGTTTCTTACCTTGTGAGCTGTTATTATGTTGTGCTGCAGCTACTGCATATGCTGGCCCTGAGGGAGGTTGTGCTATTGTGTGGGGGGAGGTACTTACTGCTTGTGGCACACTGTATGGCGAGAGAGAGAAAGAAATTAATAACGTTTAAGATCCTGTTGTCTTACAAACTTTCTTGGAAATCTTATGGACACTTACTAATGTTGTCAGTTGAAACACAAACGAAACATTTGACTGAAGAGTATTCTTAAAGGATTAGTTCAGTGGTCAAGCATGTCCGTCTTATATGAAAGAGGACTTCAAAGAAACAAACTAGTGAAGAAAGTGTTCAAAAATCTTATTCCGTGGAGGAGATGTTTAAAGGATTAGTTCAGTGGTCAAGCATGTCCATCTTATATAAAAGAGGACTTCAAAGAAACAAACTAGTGAAGAAAGTGTTCAAAAATCTTATTCCATTAAGGAGATATTAAAAGGATGAGTTCAGTGGTCAAGCATGTCCATCTTATATGAAAGAGGACTTCAAAGAAACAAACTAGTGAAGAAAGTGTTCAAAAATCTTATTCCGTGGAGGAGATGTTTAAAGGATTAGTTCAGTGGTCAAGCATGTCCATCTTATATAAAAGAGGACTTCAAAGAAACAAACTAGTGAAGAAAGTGTTCAAAAATCTTATTCCATTAAGGAGATATTAAAAGGATGAGTTCAGTGGTCAAGCATGTCCATCTTATATGAAAGAGGACTTCAAAGAAACAAACTAGTGAAGAAAGTGTTCAAAAATCTTATTCCATTAAGGAGATATTAAAAGGATGAGTTCAGTGGTCAAGCATGTCCATCTTATATGAAAGAGGACTTCAAAGAAACAAACTAGTGAAGAAAGTGTTCAAAAATCTTATTCCATTAAGGAGATATTAAAAGGATGAGTTCAGTGGTCAAGCATGTCCATCTTATATGAAAGAGGACTTCAAAGAAACAAACTAGTGAAGAAAGTGTTCAAAAATCTTATTCCGTGGAGGAGATGTTTAAAGGATTAGTTCAGTGGTCAAGCATGTCCATCTTATATAAAAGAGGACTTCAAAGAAACAAACTAGTGAAGAAAGTGTTCAAAAATCTTATTCCATTAAGGAGATATTAAAAGGATGAGTTCAGTGGTCAAGCATGTCCGTCTTATATGAAAGAGGACTTCAAAGAAACAAACTAGTGAAGAAAGTGTTCAAAAATCTTATTCCATTAAGGAGATATTAAAAGGATGAGTTCAGTGGTCAAGCATGTCCATCTTATATGAAAGAGGACTTCAAAGAAACAAACTAGTGAAGAAAGTGTTCAAAAATCTTATTCCGTGGAGGAGATGTTTAAAGGATTAGTTCAGTGGTCAAGCATGTCCATCTTATATGAAAGAGGACTTCAAAGAAACAAACTAGTGAAGAAAGTGTTCAAAAATCTTATTCCATTAAGGAGATATTAAAAGGATGAGTTCAGTGGTCAAGCATGTCCATCTTATATGAAAGAGGACTTCAAAGAAACAAACTAGTGAAGAAAGTGTTTAAAAATCTTATTCCGTGGAAGGAGATGTTTAAAGGATTAGTTCAGTGGTCAAGCATGTCCATCTTATATAAAAGAGGACTTCAAAAGAGACAAAATGGTGAAGAAAGCATTTACAAATATCTTCCGTTAAGGAGATATTCAAGTTTAAATTTTGGTATCATTTGTGTAGAAACAACTGAAATCACATTAGTTGTGATGTCCCAGCCTCAGATTCCTCAAAGTCTTCATGTATTTTAAAGAAAGTTTATTTAATTCTTTCTCACTATTTAAATTATTTTCCCCTCAAACTTTCTTCAGGTGGTATATTATAAATACCCTTCATAGATTTAGTTTTACTACTTTTTTGACATATCCCATGGTTTTTAAGTCACAAAATCGCAGGAAGAAATTTAATAGAATACATAAAGGCTTTGAGGAATCTGAGGCTATGACATCACAACTAGTCTGAGTTCAGTCGTTTCTACACAAATGATACCAAATTTTTAACTTACATATTTCTTGACAGGATAAGATTTTGGAATGCTTTCTTCACAATTTTGTTTCGTTTGAAGTCTGCTCTTATATAAGATAAACTAGCATGACCAATGAACTTATCCTGTAAGTAATCAAATACTGCTTTTTATGTTCATGGCACAGAATAGATACTAATAGATTTATGTTACGATAATAAGTTTGAAAACCTGAAAAAGATGTCTATTTTTACTCTGGAAAGCATAATAATACTGAGAAAATGGCAGAATAGAAACAAAAACAAGCATTTAACCTGAAATTACCTATTTGCAAAAATGACACAGCAACAATGTTTAATAAAACTGACTGTCCTCTTTTAAATACAGTTGATATGCATGACCATCAAACAGACTTATTCTTTAAGACAAGATTTCAGGATATACTAGCAGATCTCACAATTGAAGAAATGCAATTTGAATAAAGAATCACGTCCTAATAAAAATGCTTGACCTATCACCAGTAAATATGAGGCATACTAGTGATGTCACAGCCGTTATATATTGACTGGCTTTTCAGTACTTCTTTTAAAATTTTGACCAATCAGAAACGTTGACTTGTAACATATATTTATCTCCATGATAACATGATAATTGGCCTTTCATTTCATACATATGATAGATATGAATAGATATAGATATGAAAAACCAAGTTGATGTCTTATTCTGTTTTGAAGTTATTATAATTTACAGTGAAAAGTGTGACCTCATAATTAATTGCAGATCAAAGACATTCTTTATGTATTTCTTTAAAAGTTAATTAACTATTTCCAAGTTCTTGGAAACATTTTTTGAGATGGAGAATAACATGCTCTTTATAAATTACAAGAGCATGCTTTGCCCATCTGCTTATGTACCTTACATGCTAAATAAAAGGACAATATATAATCCATTTAATAGAAATACATCAAAATTTGTCTTGGATCTGCAATTATGACATCACCCTTTTCCCCTGTTCCGGTGACTTTTCGCTGTACCGGTCGGTCACTTCCCCCCCCCCTCAGTACCGGTCAGTCACTTTTCCGCCATACCGGTCTGTCACTTTCCCCCCGTACGTCGCTCACTTTCCCCCTGTACCGGTTGGTCACTTTCCCCCTGTACCGGTCGGTCACTTTCCCCCTGTACCGGTCAGTCACTTTCCCCCGTACCGGTCATTCACTTTTCCCCCGTACCGGTCAGTCACTTTTCTCCCGTACCGGTCCATCACTTTACTCCCGTAACGGTCACTTCTCTCCTGTACCTGTCACTTTTCCCCGTACCAGTCACTTTTCCCCTGTACCGGTCCGTCACTTTTCCCCCGTATCAGTCACTTTTTCACCGTAACGGTCCGTCACTTTTCTCCTGTACCTGTCACTTTTCTCCTGTACCAGTCACTTTCCTCCTGAACCAGTTACTTTTCTCCTGTACCAGTCACTTTTCAACAAACTAATGAAATCTTTGTAATGTAATAACTCCTAAATAGAATATGATGTTGACACAGTTTTTAGGTTTTGCAGGTGCTGGCTGAGACAGCATTTAACCCACCTTGTTTGTCTGTTAATCCCATTCATAGAGGAACCAGGATTTGTAAATGCATTTGAGCTAGAATTCAGTGAGTTTGTTGACGATGTTCCAGGCGAAGATGCTGCCCTCACTATCGTCGGTCTGTTATTTGAACCCAGTATCCCTAACGATGTTGTTGTTGTCGCCGTGACTATTGTATTTTGCGGTGTTGTTGAGGCCTTTGGGGTGATTTTCCTTGGAGACGTTGATGAATGCTGTTGATGAGGAAAACGGGGTTGGCAAATTGGAAGAGGTCAAACTTAGAAACGTATACAATCGACAAACAATAAACATACCAAGACAAACCTTCATAAACATAAGCTGAAGAAGTCAGTAAATTCATTTGTAATAATACTAGCATTCTTCTTCCCCAAAATCCACTGCCTTTCTAACCAGAACCAAAAGGTTTTTTACTTCCAATGCATTTTTTTCCATAAGCTGATTGATTTGCAAAGTTTGCATTAACTGTCATGTCATTGCATATCATAAAATATTTGTTCCATAATATCTATAAGCCACACCCACCATTTAGATCAATAAAAATTGTTGACAACAGCATTTAAACAATAATTAACAACATCATCATAGCAAGTATGATGCAAAAACGGCTGCACATTTAACCTATTTCAAGAATTTGTAAGTAAGCCCCGCCTACTATTAACTTTTATGACATCACAACCACAACATTAGTATATATATATATGTACAGACCATGACCCATCTGTGTACCTGATATAGCATAAATTTACTCCGCTAAGTGTAGCGGGGATATTTACGAGAGTTATACTTACCTTCCATGCTATAAATATGCAATTTGGTCCAATGACCTGATTCTAACGCACTTCTAACCGAACAAAAACATAGTTACCAACCCAGCCCTGACCTCCATTATACTTCTAACATCCCTCACTTAACATTCCACTGAGGCCTGAACCAGACGGGCAGGTGGGCGGGTGCATGGAAGGTAAGTATAACTCTCATAAATATCCCTGCTACACTATGCGGGGTAAATTTACTTCAAGCTATATATAACCTTCCATGCTATAAATATGCAATCAGATTGCAACCGAGGATCGGAAGGAAGGGAGTTCAGGTCTAAACTCACAAAGGCTGGTCCCAATACTCGCACTAGTTTACCTATTTAAAGGACTAGTTTCCTTATCCTCTTAAGGACGAAAAACCTCTGAATAGGAATTACTACACTATAGTAAATTACTCCTAGTTACAGTCAAGCTAAACAGGTCACTACCTGTTAGCAGTAACTGAGGCAATCGCTGCATGAACATGAGTTAGTATCTCAAAAAAAATGCCAACAAAATGAGTGCTAGGACACGATATTAATATCATAAGTGTCTAAGATAACGCAACGAAACTCACCAAGTTCGACCACGAGACAGAACTGGTTAGTAATTACTTTGAAATTGAAGCGTGTGGTAGCTAAGCCGAATTAAGGAATTCCCAAACAGTGGAAAAAATCTGTTAGCGCACACGTTTGTTAAAGCAAAAGTTAGCGGGGAAAAAGAACTTTGTAAGTCAAGTACATGTAAGAGAATAAATGTGGCAGGTGTTTTCCAAACGGCTGCACGAATTATTCCATGTTAGGGGCTATGCCTCTTACTTGAGTGCATACCCTGGCTGTTCCATGAACAACGTCGACCATTTTAAGAGATTGCTTTGAACGATCCATTGTGAGATAGTGTCTCGCGACACAGTACGATGAGATCACCGTAATGAAAGGAAGAACGCTTTTGTATTGCGGAGTAGTGGCTGCATATGTTTAATGCAATTCTAAAGAAAAGCGATGGAAAGCAACAGTAAGAATACCGGCTCCGGGAGAAAGACGAATATGACCTTCTTTGAGAGGAAGCACACAAATAGCACCTCTGAGCTTAGTAGAGTCTGCGGAAAGCAGAAATCTACTTTAAGCGTCAACTCCCTAAGTGGGCACATGGAGGCTAGCTTGAACAGAGCTTTCACCAGTGTGCCTAAGACAACTTGCATGACCCACAGGGATGCAAGAATCTTGAAAGGTCTTTATAAGAACATTCTCTCCAGTGGTCACGAGTCTGTGACTGTGGACCCAACTGGAAAGCCTCGGTGGATGGCTGCTACAGCTATCCTAAAGCCCTTGACTGTATCGATGCATTTACCTAGGTCAGACTGGCATAGTGAGAAATTGGTTAAGTCACCAAGAAATGCCAAATACGGGGAAACTGATCGAATCTGACACCGGATATAAGGTGTTATAACGTGGCCTGTCCAGCTATCAACTTAGTTAAGGTACTATATAAAGGAATATTATATGGGTCGTTAACGCTGAGAAGTTGTTACAACCGTATTAATATAGTGTTAACGTACGGCGTATACTATATGGGCCGTTAACCTTGAACAACCATGGAACTGTAAAACCAGTGACTACAGGTTATAGACTTTTTTAAGTTGTTTTAATGGCTCGTTAACGTACCGGGTATGCTGTACGTTATTGTTGATTATTAACCTCGTTATAAGTCCCTTACCACTACCCGTGACCCACTGACTCAGCAGCATCGAGCCACGACGCACTAGTATTGTGGTTTATCTTAGGTTACATCATAAAGACGCAACGTATATACTAATAACTTACACTTGATGGACAACTACCTGTGACCCACTGACTCAGTAACATCGAGTCAACGCACTGGCATAAGTAGTTGACTTTGTGAGATTACGTTGTTAAGACACGATTTACATATATACTCACACCAAAACTCCCCTATGGGGGATGTACTGACGACCCTTACGAAAGCGAGACAGTACATAGCATGAGGGATACCATGGCAATTTAGTATACCAGAAAAAAGAATCAGATAGACTTATATCTGAAAAATTTTGAACTCGAGAAAATGCAAGAAATGCACAAATTTTGAAGATGTGGGAGGGGCGTGGAAAACACGAACCACAACTCACTTGGTGTCTGTGGATAGAAAATGAAAAGGTGAATTCTCTCGAATTTTTTTACATCAAGCCCCACCCACTTATCAATATGCATGAAATCACCACTAAAACCATTAGGGCACATATGCAGACCATGAGCTATCTGTGTACCACATATGACATGAATCCAGTTTACCGTTCTTGAGATACCATGTTTACAAGCTCTTCCCAGCAAAATCATATCAAGCCTCGCCCACTATGCATATTAATAAAATTCAATGTTTCTACATCATGAACATGTACACACCAGCTAACATAATTATACCAAATATGAAACTTGATTTTATTGGGATTAAAGCCTCATGGTATGGCCTATTGTTAGTTTCACCAATTCACTGTTTACTGCTGCAAATTCGCGATGCATTTCACAAGTTACTCGGATTCGGCAAAATCAAAGTGCAAAATATTTCCATTCATAGGCACTTTGCAAGTCATTGATTGGAATTTTGTCAGCCGAATGTATGTCCATGATTTGATTGATGTTGATTTTTAACGGCAAGACTTGACTATGAAAAATGATTACTCGCAATCCGATTATTAGTATACATTTAGTGCATTTGCAAATGTTTAGCGTGTACATGCTAAATGGTCACAGCTCGAATATCTACAGACCATGGCTACCAGTGTATTAAATATGACATGAATCCAGTAAACTATTCTTGAGATACCGTATTTACAAGTTCTCAGCAAAATCAGATTACGCCCCGCCCACTATGCATAATAACGAAATTCAACATTTGTACATCATGAACATGTACACAACAGCTAACATTATATTTATACCAAATATGAAACAAAACAGACATGTGGTTGTTAAAATATGAACATTTCAAGATTTTTACATTAAGTCTGCCTACTCATTATTATGCATGATATCACTACCAAAACAACAAGGCAAATCTACAGACCATGGGCTATCTGTGTACCACATATGACATGAATCCAGTTTACCATTCCTGAGATACCATGCTCTTTCAGGAAAATCATATTAAGTCCCGCCCACTATGCATGTTAATGAAATTCAATGTTTTTGCATCATGAACATGAACACACTAGCTAACATCATATTCACACCAAATATAAAAAAAGACATGCGGTTGCTAGAATATGAACATTTCAAGATAAAATTAAGCCCCCGTCTACTCATTAATATGCATGACATCACCATTAAAAACAATGGGGCACATCTACGGACCATGCGCTATCTGTGTACCATATGACATGAATCCAGTGTATCGCTCTTGAAATATCGCGTTTACGTACATACATACGTACATACACACATACATACATAGATACATACATACATACATACAGTACATAGATACACACACACATACACACACACGCCATCACGACTGCATAGGTTCCTGGTGCTATCGCATCAGAACCAAAAAGCAAAATCCCAATAACTTTATAGCTGTCTGTAGTCCTTAATCCACCAATCAAAATCCTAAATGTGCAAAATATGATGCAATTCAGGACCCTGTTTTACATAAATCACACCTTTTCCCCCTACCAACCCCCCAATCCCCACCCCAACCCTGCAAACAAATCCAGCATAATGCAAAATTTTAGCCAATAGCACAAAACATCAACTCAACTTCAAACAAGTTACCAATTCCAAACATGACAAGACTGCATGAGCCAGAACCTAATTTTGACAAACCACAATGACACACAATTCTAAACACTGCCCCTCATCACAACAGTTATTGTCCATACAGAAACATCCCTTATCCTATCCATCTTAGCATCATACAAAAAAGCTGAAGAGTCCAGACAGATGCACCCATACTTTCCACTTTCTACAATGTCACCTTCGACACCCCTAGTTTCCCCCTCAACCTAAATCAACCCCAAATACAAACTTTCATCAAACAACCCCAGATACAAAATTTGACTCAATTTACCACAAATTAAAAACTTAACCACATTGAGCCTAAATACAAAACTTTACTCAATCAACCCCAAATATGAAATTTTACTCAATTGACCCCAATAAAAAACTTTACCCCATTGACTCCAAATACAAAACATTACTCAATCAACCACAAATAGTACACTTTACTCAATCGACCCCAAACTTTACTCAATTGATCCCAAATACAAAACTTATACTCAATCGACCCCAAACTTTACACAATTGACCCAAAACTTTACTCAATTGATCTCAAATACAAAACTTATACTCAATCGACCCCAAACTTTAAACAATTGACCTAAAACTTTACTCAATTGACCCCAAATACAAATCTTTACTCAATCAACACCAAATACAAAACTTTACTCAATCAACCCGGAATACAAAACTTTACTCAATTCACCCCAAATACTTCAAAGAGGGCAGGCAGTGTGGCACTTACGTCCGGTAACTCTGCTTTCGACTCCGTGTCTGAACTTGACGATTTCGTCCTCTTCATCTCCTCCTCTTTGTTGTTTTCAGTGGAATGGTTTAATATGGGTGATACGCTCCTCCCTAAACTAATGTCCAGGTCGTTCGTGAGTATTACATCGTCCTCCGGCGTCTGAGGCATTAACGCTGTTCCTACCGCTGATTAATGCAAAGAAAGATGAGGGGGAAAAATGGTTAACCCTAGTATGGTATTGGTAATACACTCCTGATGAAACTTGGAAGTCAAGTTCATTTGTATCACGTTATATCAGCATTTATTTAATCTATCTTAATTCCGTTGTGTTTAACAAGTATTTCGATCCAAATTCAGAAACTAGTATTGACAGCTTGGCGTTGTTAACCCAATATAAGGTTGTTGCCAATCGCAGGAGGGTCATTACAAACCAACAAATACAAAACAAGACAGGATTCCGAGGCATTACTTACATACATGACAATAACACAGAGAAAAATCAAATGGTAATATCCAGGTTGCATATTTCTCCGTTCCTTCGTGAGTATCAGGTTGTATGTTTCTCCGTTCCTTCGTGAGTATCAGGTTGTATGTTTCTCCGTTCCTTCGTGAGTATCAGGTTGTATGTTTCTCCGTTCCTTCGTGAGTATCAGGTTGTATGTTTCTCAGTTCCTTCTTGAGTATCAGGTTGTATGTTTCTCCGTTCCTTCGTGAGTATCAGGTTGTATGTTTCTCCTTTCCTTCGTGAGTATCAGGTTGTATGTTTCTCCGTTCCTTTGTGAGTATCAGGTTGTATGTTTCTCCGTTCCTTTGTGAGTATCAGGTTGTATGTTTCTCTGTTCCTTTGTGAGTATCAGGTTGTAGGTTTCTCCGTTCCTTCGTGAGTATCAAGTTGCATGTTTCTCCGTTCCTTCGTGAGTATCAGGTTGTATGTTTCTCCATTCCTTCGTGAGTATCAGGTTGTATATTTCTTCATTCCTTCGTGAGTATCAGGTTGTATGTTTCTCCGCTCCTTCGTGAGTATCAGGTTGTATGTTTCTCCGTTCCTTCGTGAGTATCAGGTTGTACGTTTCTCCGTTCTTCTTGAGTATCAGGTTGTATCTTTCTCCGTTCCTTCTTGAGTATCAGGTTGTATGTTTCTCCGTTCCTTCATATCAGGTTGTATATTACTCTGTGAGTATTACAGCATACGAAAGTGTCTGAGGAATTACTTGTGCTCTTTTGCTAATGAAAAGCTGATGTGAGAGTTACTGAAACAATAGTTTTGTGCTGTTTTAAACCCGTACATAAAAATAAAAAACCTTTCAATTATAAAAAATAACTTCATATTACTTCTGAAATATGTCTTCATTTTTAAGACAATGATTGTGCCTTCAAGTCAATGGTGTTCCTTTCTTGATGCTAAATTGTACAAAGAAAAGAATAAAAGGCACAAGTGTTCTTCAAGTCCAACCTTGTCTCCCTCCCCCAACCCAGGCATGAATGCGGATTCTTTGAAACATAAAGCAGTTTTTCTCTCGTCTAAAATCTAGCAATTCTACAAAAAGTTGTCCGGGATAAGAAAAGAAATGGCACTTACTTTCATCTATGTCAAGATCGTCATAGAGGAATTCATTTTCCTCAAAGTCTGGATCTTCGCAAGAATCTATGTAGTACTCTATATCTTCCTGAATAGTTTTTATCTAAGGTAACAAAGAAAGATGCATTCATCAGGGATGTTAGCAGACAATGGGAAAAATCAGAAACTTTGACAACTTGAAGATCATTGCTGAATCCTATCAGTGTAAAATCTAGGACAGCTAAAGGTACCCCAGGTGGAGTGGAAAGTCAGCATATCAGAATTATTTTACCTGAAATAATATATTAACATGCAACATAATCCCAGTAAAAACCATACATAGCTAAAACACAAGAAGACTTTAATACCAGATTCATAATCTGAGTGAATATCTGGGGTGTTTCACCTGCAATTGTACAGGAAATGTAATGCTAACAATACTAATCTAATGCTAAAAATCTGAAAAATGTAAGTTAATATCACACTGTACATATCATGCCAATACAATAACAATGGCTGAGATAGTACTGCTAAAAATACCTGAAAAGACACAAAATTCCTGGAAATGTCATGATGTTAATTAATAACTTAAATTGTAATACTAAAAATACCATCAAATGTGAAACTCATAGCACTTATATTAGCCTTAGAATATAAAAAAGTTTTTCAATCAACTTCAAATTATCTTAATACTACAATGTTTGTACTTATATTGCTTGTAGGAGCTGGCAGAGGAAAAGCAAGGGAGTATATTTTCTGAGTCTCAAGAATATTCAGCTACACTTTTTGTACATTTTTAAGTTTAGAAATTACAAGAATTCTTAGAGCAGCTCGTTTTATCCAGGGAAGGACTTTAACAAAACTTACTCTAAATTGACACATTTTCTCAATGTTTTATCGTGTATGTATATGTCACAAATTTGTATGTATTTTTAGATATATATTTTTTTGTTTTCTCATTTTTATGTATTATGCATATATTCTTACCTTTTGTCCTATTTATAGATATATTTTTATATATATTTATATTGGATTTTTAATCATCTTGAACTTGAACATGCTATGATACTGAAAACCTTTGACAAAATGTTCCAATCAATCAATTATTTTAATGAAAACTGAAACAAGTTTTCAGTATCAAAATTTTGACTGAAACGTAAAAGCCGGCTGAGAGCTCCTTAACCAACTCAATTACACCAGGTCAGAGGATGGCATTTATCAAGTTTCTTTTTTCATTTTTAACAACCTCACATTAGAAAAGTTTAATAAGATGAGGGTTTTTTTCTTTTAAAAATAAAATTGTTTTCCTATCTACCAAACCAAGATTTTAGGAAAATAAGATTGAAAACAAACATATCATTCTGCATTATCAAAAAAATCAACAACAGGTGCCATACTTACAGCGTCAACTTCCACCTTATTGTTGTCCAGCATTCTCAGAAGTGTTTCTAATTGCTTCATGTGAAACATGTGCCTCTCGATTAAATCTTGCAACGTATCAACTCGGCCTTGTTTCTGTGAGGGAAAGAAATGCATAATTGGTTTTGATTACCGTAAAGGTCTAAGGAAAGTTATGTACATTTTGCATTCTTTCAAGATTTTACAGAGACAACTAGAATATTATCACTCTCTATAGTGTGTACCTTCGCCCCCGTTGCAATTCCAACATGCGTAGAATAATTTTAGAGTTCATTTGATCCCCATTCCCAACACAATCTACCGCAGTAATCCTAGGCTCACCAAGATTCATCCCCAAGTTTTGATCTGTAATGAACATTTGCAACCTGAACACTCGAAGAATATCTTCTGACTGGATTTCTTCCGAGGCCATACCACTGTTTTCAGTTTTATTCAAGTGAAGCATCATTGTTTGAGCTCTATTCAGCCAGGATTCACATTCCATTATTTTCCATTCTTGGCGAAACCAATTGTTTCATTTTTTTGATTCCAGAGAATCTTGATGTAAGTCTCTTTAGTCATTGTTCAGCACATTCCATTGAAAAGTTTCAACTTATTCTATACAACTTAGTCTTGACAGATCTCATCCTAAAATATCCCCACCCCTCATTTTCTGCCCTTCCCCTGTTCCAATTAGTCCCAAATTTTAATCACTTCCTACTGAACAGTAGCAAAACCACACACCAAATTTGATCATAATCCAGTCATCAGTTCTTAAGATATCTTGATGACAAACAAACAGACAAACAAACAAACAATTTTACAGAGGTGAAAACATAACCTATGTCCAACTTCATTGGCAGAGGTAAATATAAACAACCACACATATAATCACAAGGTCAAGACACACACTACAAAAGATGTTCATTTTTACACCAGCAATTCAGAACATATATATCACATTGCATAAATGATTCAACAGGTGAACTTCTGGAAAACAAAAAAGATCACATTCGTGCCTTAGTACTGAAAACCAATATGCTCTATTTTAGGAAGGACATTAAATTAAAATACTAAACAACTGATACATAAATTGGCAATATGTGAGTACATTACTTATTCTAAAAGTGACTCTTAACACCAATGGAAATTAATGTTGATGTTACATTGTCAAAAAATTTCTAAAATCTATTACAAGCAAGGAGAGTAGGAAAGTTTATTTTCTATTTTTCAGGCAGCCAATTTGTTATGATAATTTTTAATGTATTACTGGGCAGCCTCAGTACCATCTCATATTATATATTCTAGGGATGTACCGGATATCCGGTCCGGCCGGATAATCCGGCCGGATTTGGGAAAAAAAAATCCGGTTCCGGTTCCGGCCGGATTTTTTTCCAAATCCGGCCGGAACCGGATTTTTGGCAATTTTAACAATTGAAGATTTACATTATGAGACTGTGGTACATTACAACTATATGAAATATAAAACAAACATGAATATCTGGATTTTTCTCGGTATAGATAATGTATTTTCTTCTTGAAAACACTGAACAAATTGGCTTATATTACGTGTATGATCATTTAAAACGAAATAAAGACATGTAGCTGTTTGAAATCAATAGAAATTTTGCAACAGATTGGGCTGTAACAGATAATAAATAAAACCACACCAGTTGTTAACAATTTTACAGTTAGAGACATTAATGAAATTTGTAGATAAAAGTACATGTACATGTAGGTTGACTGAATTTGTTTTCCACAATTTTTCATTGCTTAGATTCTCCTGCTATTGAAAAAGAGAAAAATGTTTTTTCCCCGCACTTATCTAAGCGAACTGTTTTACAAGTAATTCATAGTACCAAGGTGTTTTAATGAAATAACACAAAAATAATTCAGAGAATAATTACTTTCCAAATGTAAAACATGAAAGAATTCATATCCATTTCTATTACCTTGTTACTGTCCTTAATTATTTTAGTTTAGTTTTTACACAATTTGCACATACATGCACTTCAAATACATGTTAAGGTTAGATAAATGACCCTTTCCTCCCTCCATAGTGTCTTTTGACTTCCTCAGTAAGAAGACATGTATGACAGTCTCAAGTTTTATAATATTAAAGATGTTAGGATTAATCCAGAACTTTCACTAATTTTGATTTAATTTCATCACAATATGCCTAATAATTATTATTTTCCAAAAAATTTGAGTTGCTAGCCATTAGTAGCCAACTTGACAATCCCCTGCCCCCACCCCTTTCCCTTTGTTTCTTAAGATTATGAGAATTGTTGTAAGCAATGAAATCCGGCAAAATCCGGTTCCGGCCGGATCCAAAAATTTGGATCCGGTACATCCCTAATATATTCCTTAAACGTTGATCAGCCGAAAAAAGCAATCGAATTTCAAAATTTGACGAATGTTCTTCTAAAATGTACGCTTTGTAGCGAAAGGATCATTATAACCCATATCAAAATATGCGATAAGATATTATCATGTTCCACAATAAAAAATAAAAAATCTGAGGTATTACCTAAGATTGGCATAACTTCATCAAATATTAAACATACTCCAAGAAAACCGCACATTCTGTGCCTTGGTAACAGATAACCAATATGCACAATTTTTAATTACATTGAATTATAACACTGATACGACTAATACATACATTTTGAATCTTTAAACTGTGCTCAGCCTCACCTCGAAGACAAAGTAATCCATTTTCATAATTCAATGATTGTTTGTTGTTCTTAGAATTTTAAACCTAATAGTGCTCAGTAAAATCAATAACCCATGTCAAACTATGCAATAAGATATCATCATCTTTCACTATAAGAAGTTTAGAGGTATTAGCTAGGATTAGAATTGACATAACTTATCACATATTAAACATATTCAAAACATTTCACATCAAATCTCTCATATACTCAAGAACATAAATTCTTCTTTAATGACAGTCCTTACAAACAATAAACCATCTAAAGGGAAAATCCCTGATAGACAAAAAACTTCGAAAAATTAATGAAATATTCCACAAGATCCTATCAATGTTTATCACGCACCATTAAAAAGCAGCTGTTACTGGCTTAAATGAAGCGTTTAAAGACATTTTCAAGAAATTAACCTTTCCAAGTTTCCAATTAGGCCACGTCTACCATAGCAATGCGGAAACTTATGTGGGGCAAACAAACCTCAAATCCGCAATCGTGCATTACCAATGCAATGACATTTAGATGTTTGCGAAGCCTGCCACAAGCTTTGGTCCATTTATGGCACTTCTCTGGATCTTTAAAGTTTTTAGCAGAAGGGATAAACAAAATTCAGTTTGCCGCATGTTCTTGGGTAACAGCAATCAGATTTACAAAGCCCGCAGTGGGCCCATAAGCACAATTTTTGTTCACCATTTTGCCGTCACTCAGTCTGTGTGTGCAGAAATTTGTTTTGTACACATAAGCGTGCGCCGTTAACTAGCTCTACTGTACCAGTACCACATGGATGTTTGCCCCCACTTAGTTACGCAGATTTTGTTGCTAGGCAAATTCATGTGGTGATTGGTTAAAACAAGCTGTCAATCATTGAACCCAGAAAGGTTAATTGCTTCAAGCATTTTAACTGAAGTAATCCATGATGCAACAGCTTATGAATATCTTAAAGACAGACCAAGGGATTCAATAAACTAGGGTAATCTTACCATTCGGACCCACACAACTGTACAGTCACTATTGAAAATGATGCTAATTACATCAAAGTTTACGAATATAAGAGATTGAAACCTCTGGCAGAAATTTACTTCCATGTTTGTAAGGTCTTTGGACAGGTACAAAAAAATTTCTGTTCAACCATTGATCAAAAAGAGCACTAAATTCTCAGTTTAATAATCTTCGCATTTGAAAATAGTAGATCTATGAATGTTTAGAGATTTTAGTAAACATGTACACGCCAAAAAAAGCGAGCGTGTATCACTTACACGCGATTAGTACCGTAAGTTTCGACAGTACACCAAAATTAATAATAATAAGTAAAATTTATAACGTGCACATATCCATCTTAATGGATGCTTAAGGCGCCATACATATAACATTAAATTTACGGATAAGTATACATGAACAATACAATAGATTAACAGTAATTGCTCCAATTTAAGTCAAAAAATTGCACAACCAGTATGGCAAAAGTCAAACTCCATTGCCCAAAAAGACTCTGGAATTTTGCTTTCCAAATCGTGTGAAAAGTTTACTTCTACAGCATAAAATCATCATTTTTAGGGAAAATATGCATGGAAATTCAGTTTCTAAAGAACAGAAAACTTCATTTCAATGTCATTTAATCTCAACATTTTTTGCCGTAATCGCTAGGGCTTTTACTATAAAAGGTTGCATACTATGATACCTTGCCGTAAAAAAATTCAATACTACATCGATCCCTGTCAAATATGAGAAAACCCTTGCTCATCAGAATTACAACAATTAAATCAACCAACGAAAATACCTCATTTTTTTAAATTGTTCGATTTACAAAGTATGATATCACACTGTATACTGTACTAGTAATTTTTCAACACACTGATGAAATCTTTGAAATGTAATAACTCCTAAACTGAACAAGATATGAACGTGGTTTTTACACCAATTTGTTTCTTTAATAGTCCTTTGAATGTCATATTCATGAAAATTTACAAGACAAAAGGTAATCATAAAAAAAAACAAGAGTATCGTCGTAAGATAAATAGACAACAAACATACAGACAAATGCAAGCAAAAGCATTACCTTGTTGGCAGGAGTAAAAGGTTTGTGCGAATTTTCAAGAAATATGGTCAAAAGGCTCACCTCGGGGGGTATTTTCCTCTTCTTTGAACTGGACATAATGGACTCTAACTCAGCTTCAAACTGGTCCACTTGGACCTGTAACTTGTCAATGCACTCATTTAACCAGCTAGCCATGTCCTCCCTCTCCTTCTGCGCCGGGTCAACTTTTGTGGCAAGGCCCAGGCCTTCTTTGGAGTATGCTTTTGTTTTTGTTTCCCTTTCTACAACCTTAAATCTTTCCATTTGCTATTTCAAAAAAAAAGAAGAATGTAAGTACAAATGATATCTTAACAAGAACTGTAGGAAGGACAGTATGCTCGCCTATTTAAAGCTAGTATAGAGAATGGGCTTATTGAGGGAAGTATATACATAAATAGGGTAGCAGGGGCGGATGATTTCAAATTACTTGAGCTTTGAAAGATACACTTACATTATTTTCATTTGCTTTGTTAATTTTCACAACACTTTACTACAAGCTTCAAAATATAAGAGATTTTTCCCAGCTATTTTAAGATAACAAAAAAACTCAAGGTTATACAGTATCACCCAGTAACTCAGAAAACATGTAAAAGCGAAGTCTTTATAACTACAACACCTCTTTTAGTTCTATCAATTGAATAACAAAGAAAGGAGAGGCCCTGACTTCCCAATGTCAATGAAAGAATGTCATTAAGCCCCCTTTCCAAGATGTACCTTCCCCCAACCCCTACACATTTCCAGAATTACACCCTGGATTGTAATACAACTTATATGTGTGTCAAGCAAAGTCAAGCAGCTTGAAAAATGTAAAATAACAGTAAGCAAAATTATGCCAAAAAATATTGCTTTATGTATGACAAACTAGACATTGGAAACGATACAAATCCCCTCACCGCTAATAATGCATATTCCAGACTGTCCCACATTCCATCCCAACCTTCCACCCCTAATTAGTATGCACACACAACCCCAAATTATGCTCATTTGAACAGTACCCATGCCCTCTACCCTTATGGCAAGTTACATGAATGTACACCATTCATAACTTATGAAAACGTTAACCAAAAACTTCAACCAAAAACTTTATAACCAAAAACTTTATAACCAAAAACTTTTTGACCAAAACTTTACAAAAACTTTAACCGGACAAATATTTGCATTGTTATGCAAATAAGCTAATAAGTATGCCCTTCCCCTCCCCCACCCCCTCCTAAATAATGCTCATTTGAACAGTACCCATGTCCTCTACCCCTATGTCAAGTACACCATTCATAACTTATGAAAACTTTAACCAAAACTCGTACCAAAAACTTTAACCAAAACTTTACAAAACTTCAACCGTACGCCGACGCCAACGCCAGGGGTAGTAGAATAGCTCTACTATTCTGAGCTAAAAACCATAGTTTTTTCATCAATATATTCTGGGTGTTAGTAATACAATCCTTTGTGTCCTTTTACTTATGCTCTTTAATGCCCATTAGGTCCAGGGGGTGGAAAACAACTTCCTGGGACCATATATGCGAGTATATAAGATTAACAATAAGGAATGCTCAATTTTTTTATTCCACATCTTTTTACCACTCTCCTTTCCATTTTTTAACTTTCCCCTTTTCTTTCTTCCCTTTTGCTTTCTTTTCCCCTTTTCCTTTCGTATTTCTTTTCCTACTATATTTGCTTTCTGAACACCTAGGACCATTGGTGCTGTGGTCCACTCCTGGTCTATAAATAAAAATTCAGAGATCGACAGTATCTTAAGATTAGGATGCCTGGAGGTATTAATACTCTTGAAATAATCTCAGCAAATTCTTCCAAAATATCTATGAAGCTTGACTTCTTTTCAAAGCTTGAATGCTTCTTGAGTTGATAATGACACATTGAGCACCATTCCACACTACCACTACCCTGAATGAGAAGCTGCTTTTTTTCATTAGGCACCATTCCACACTACCACTACCCTGAATGAGAAGCTGTTTTTTCATTTAGCACTATTCCACACTACCACTACCCTGAATGAGAAGCTGTTTTTCATTAGGCACCATTCCACACTACCCTGAATGAGAAGCTGTTTTTTCATTAGGCATCATTCCACACTACCACTACCCTGAATGAGAAGCTGTTTTTTCCATTTAGCACCATTTCACACTACCACTACCCTGTTTTTTTAATTCCACACTACCACTACCCTGAATGAGAAGCTGTTTTTTTATTTAGCACCATTCCACACTACCACTACCCTGAATGAGAAGCTGTTTTTTTTATTTAGCACCATTCCACACTACCACTACCCTACTGTTTTTTTCACTTACCCTGAATGAGAAGCTGTTTTTTTTATTTAGCACCATTCCACACTACCACTACCCTGAATGAGAAGCTGTTTTTTCCATTTAGCACCATTTCACACTACCACTACCCTGAATGAGAAGCTGTTTTTTTATTTAGCACCATTCCACACTACCACTACCCTGAATGAGAAGCTGTTTTTTTCATTTAGCACCATTCCACACTACCACTACCCTGAATGAGAAGCTGCTTTTTTTCATTGAGCACCATTCCACACTACCACTACCCTGATTGAGAAGCTGCTTTTTTTCTTTCAAAAACAACCAAATGATAAAAATGGATAAAAATTGATCTCACTGTTTCAATGAGTCTCCTGTTTTCCAAAAGTTGCCTTTTATCTTTAACCTCGTTTGATGCAGCCCACGTTTTAATTTGATCCCGTAACCTCTGCAAAAGATAAAATAATGTAACATTAAAAGAATTTATTAAGTTCCCTAAATTAAAGAATAGAAATACTAATGTCATGAAATACTAATGTCAAAGTGATGCTGCTGCCATATGATGCATAATGCTGCTGTCATATGATGCATTATGTTGCTGTCATATGATGCATATACAGTACCAGACCTATGACCTAAATGAAATAAACTAGAAATGTGAAGTCTTGTGCCCTGGCATATAGTTTTGATTTTCTCCTTTTACAATTAGTAACAATGCATGTTTTTATAATTAACATAAAGACTATTATGGCCATGGTTGGCAATTGTAAGTATCAACCCAGGTAATTAATATGCAAAAAAATTACCAACCATAATATCTGACCTGGCTAAACCTGTTCCACAAAAAGTTGTTATGCAAATAACAAAATTAATATGAAAACAACACTTTGTTCAATTTACCTTAGTATAATCAGACCACATCCTCAAGTAGAGAGAAATATATAAACAAGTATTTAAATTGTTATGCAAATATGCTAATTTAAATAAACACAGGACTCACAATACTCATCCTTAAGGTCCAATGCTTTCCATACCTGCAGCAGTAAAATTTGTGAATATAACGCAGAGCATTCCTAACTTAGTATTGAGGAGAGGTCTAACATCCTACAGGAATGTATTACACAAATACCCTGCTTAATTAATATGAATGTACACCATTCATAACCTAAAGTTATGAGCTCATGTTAAAACATTTCATATGAAAGTCTACTGTTATGCAAATAACTAAATTAATATGCACAATACACCTCACCATTAAAGAGGTCATGACACGGGCACATTTCACTTATTGGAATGAAATATTTGGACAATTTGATCGACAAATATATAAATATTTTATCACAAAATCATTTCTTTGCAAAGAAAATATCAAACAAAATCATAAACTATGCCACATTCAGAACCCGGAAGTGTAAAAAATGAATCACTGCAGTGATAAGCCGTGTGACGTCATTGCATGCACAGTGACTCCCATAACCACACAAATAGCACATACACACACTGATCATAATATACACTGTTTCTTACAAGCGTCATATCGTCAATTTGTTATCATCCTAAAATAAAATACAAAATACATCGGAAATGTCTGAAAGGCGCGAAGATATCTCAGATAATATAGACTTAAATTTGTCTGGCTGTCCATCCAGTTTTGATGAGAGTGAGGACAAAAATAGCGACAAAGAAGAGAGAGTATTTGGTCTGCAACATTTTACGGATTCTTTAATCCTTCAGGAATCTATGAAAACTCAGACCTTTTCTTTTGGTGTAACTACAACCGCTAAACACACTAAACCAGCATTTCTACAAATGAAATAAAAATTCACATTTTTCCGTGATGACAAACAGTAAAAGTATGATGTAACCAGTAATTGCATACTATATGTGTACAGTGTACAACATCATAAATGGAATGTCACTTCAGGTAATGACATCATTTGTGGGAAGGTGAAACTGATTATCTTTCTGAGCACCAGCGGGACATTATTTTTTTCGCCAAAAAAATGATTTTGTGATATAAAATCATCATTTATGCAGATGCCCACAAACCACTGGCACTGATCATTGATTCCCAAATAACAATACATGCTTCATTGACAGACACTCCAGGATCAGATTCAGCCAGCTGGCGCTGCTGGCATAACAATTGATTGTGATGTTGCTATAGTGTCTGCATTGCAAGGCTGATCTGCCCATATTTTAAACACTTGCATCCTGTCCTCTTCTGTGACACCTCCAACTTGTCGAACTGGTAAATGGACCTCCCGATGTCTTACACCTTTTAAGAAGCATGTACTGTAGGTGTATTCTTCAGCCTTCAGCGCAGCTTCACAAGCTTTTTGCAATTGCTCTCTGGTCAGACTATGCTGTTCTTCCATCCATTAGTAGCTAGCTTATCAAACTTGGCTACATGTAGGTCTCTTTTGCAATCTAAACTGTTTGTTGGTGGGCCTGCCAAATTTTCTGGATTTACTGAGTATTGAGCACTGTTGCACAAGCAGTAGCATCTGCTTGTGATCTAAAGCCATACTCCCTTAGACTTGCTAGGTCTGTAGCTGCACGTTCACAAAATTGACCAAGGATGCGTTTTTTAACTGTGGTCGTTGGTTGAGCTGGTTGAAAAGAGTAGTTCACATGATATGTGTACGGTGTGAGGGTGGAAAGTTTTCTTGCAGTTACATCATCATGTAGCTGTGGTAGGAACTAGGGTCTACTGCAGTAGATTGTTTCACCATGTTGAGGAATGGAAGGGTAATCTTGTATGTGAACCAAGACAGAAGTAGGAGTCCCATGATTATAAACTCACACTGTAAGTATACATGACAAGCTTGTACCAATTAGCCTTTCCAGGTTTCCAAATGGGCCACGCCCACCATAGCAACGTGGTAACTATCCACAATCGTGCATTACCAATGCGTTGACATATAGATGTTTGCAAGCTTCAATTCATTTATGGCACTTCTCCAGATTTTTAGTGTTTTAGCAAATAGGATAAACAAAAATCAGTTTGCTAACAATCAGATTTACAAAGCCCGCAGCAGGCCCGTAAATGCAATTTTTGTTCACCATTTTGCCATCACTCAGTCTGTGTGTGCAAAAATTTGTTTTGTACAGCAACTTGAATTGACCTCATGAGCGCGCGCCGTTAGCTAATTGTACTGTACCAGTACCGCGTAGGATGTCTACCTCCATTTAATTACGCAGAATTTGTTACTAGGCAAATTCGTGCGCTGAATGGTTAAAACAAGCTGTGAATCATTAAACCCAGAAAGGTTAATTGATTGTTGGACTTCTTAGTTTTCTCAAGGACAGCTTGATAATCTTGGAGATGATATATAATTGTAGCTACTGTGAATCCAAGTTTTGCAAATCGCCGCTCCTGGAAATGACTGAGCTTCTTGGTTCCAACTGCATCAACTACTTCTTTATGAAAGAGCTCCCACTGCGAAGATTTGTGTCCATCATTTATCACCAGCTTGTTAAGTGCTTCCATTGCTGCAAGTGTGACACTTTTATCAAACGACAAGAACGACTTTAGAGCAGGTATACCGGCAATGTGGATTTCACGAAGTCCAACTGTGCCTCTGCTTCCTTCAGTACTGCCAAGTCCCACGGTCAAACACTTGACAAGTATGCATGTTCCCATGGTCAAACACTTGACAAGTATGGCATTCATCACTGCCAAGTACCCATGATCAAACACTTGACAAGTATGGCTGACACGTAGAAGGTGAAAGGGGACATGATTCAAATTCAAAGCAACAGACTATTTAATATGAAGACTCCTCAGGACTCTTCAATTCGAAGACTCTTTGAGACTAAATCTGTCATCAGGACTCTTTAATTTGAAGACTCTTTGAGACTGAATCTGTCATCAGGAAGTTACATTCTTCCACAGAGCAGATGGTGTTGTGTCACCTGCCTCGGACAATCTCTTAAATTGTTCGACTAGAAGTTTTGTAATGGTCTGCATGTTCTCTACAGCAAAGGATAAGGGATGCAGGTGGAAGATATGACCACTGTTTAACTTAACAATGAGGGAAGTCAAATCTCCTGATATTCTATGCCTTGTCGCTGTGTCATAGTGTATTGTAATCTTTTCTTCTGCTTCAGCATCCAATATGGCAAGAGTACAAAATGGGAATGACATAGGTACTTCCTGTGCAAAAAGACCATGCATTTACAATAATTTATGTAGTGACCGTTACCCCAGTAAGACCAGCTTACAGTAGTTGGTATATGAAAGAGCTGTCCCAAAATAATTTATGGACCAACTGTACCCCAGTAAGACCAGCTTAGTTGGTATATGAAAGAGCTGCCACAAAATAATTTATGCACCGACCGTACCCCAGTAAGACCAGCTTAGTTTTTGAAGAGTGCCAACAATTAGTTGAATGTAGTTTCTGGCCATGGTTCTAGCTCATACACTAGACCACCCACAGAGCATGTTCGCGATTAATCATTTCCAATTAATCATTTAACTATAACATCCACCCATGATTTTTGATTGATAACATAATTCATTTGAATAATTTGAAGACCTAAAATACTTCAGTTTTGTTACATTCTTTGCTCATTTTGCGTGTGACGCTCATGATTTTCACATAACGCACAGTGCAGGTTTAATTACACTGTCCACGGCCTTCAAGCGTGGCCGCTTATCAGGAAGAAACTTTGGGCCTAAAAAGTTAATGTATGTACAATACGTTCAACATGATGCAGTGACATGACTGTGATTTACTATCTGAATAGGCTTCACAAAGTTGTACTGTCTTTGATCATTAAAAATAGTTCCAAATGACTTGGCAAATATCGTTTCACACGGGTTGTTCACAACCCCTGTCATACAGTATTACAACATGTTCCATTTGGAAAGCCCATACTTCACTTCTCTCATGATGATAAATAACACATCCTCAATTTTACCTGAAGTTTCTTGATTTCTTTTTTAAGGTCTGCCTCATATTTTTCCTTCTGATTTGCATTTGTAGCGTTATGCACCTGGGGGAAAAGCAATAATATACATAACTTAAATAACTTAAAAGTGGTCCTGGCATGTCTCCTAAAAAAAAAAAGAGATTTAACCTGATATAAGTTTTTCATATCCCTAACTTAAAAAATCCATCAAGAAATCCTAGAAATAAGTCATTTTCATGATATAAAAGGACTAAGAAATTGATCATTTATTGTTTGATGCGAAAAAAAGTTGAAAGTGATTTTTGACATCATAACAGTTTGCTACGTCAATTCAGGGACTGCTGATCGTAAACAATGCATGACACACATACTAAACCACCTGTACAAGTTTTTCGGGCTGTTTAGATCTTAATTTGTCAATTTTAAGTTCAGGCTATGATAAAAATGATTTGGAAATAAATGAGGAACATTCTCATAATGAAGGGGACGTCGTTCCTTTTAAATTTGAACCGCTTGCAGATGAGAAAGATGGATATCAGGTTTACAACACATGGACCTACAGTACTAAGCCTGCGTAGTCGGCATTGAATTCTTACTCTTTCGCAAGCAATATTTTGTTAAACACAATCAAATTGAAGTGTTTGCAACAACATCTACCTCTCTTCTTTTTTTTTTACATCAAATGGAAAATAAAGTTGTTTTTTTCAATGTTCAAGTCTCTGTCGCTTGACGTTAAGTCAACAGGCATACGTGTACTAAATAGTTCACTCATGCAATTCCGTTTGCATTTTTGCACTTGAATTGAAAGTCTTTTTAAGAAATTGTAAATATTTTGTTAGTTTATTTTTTAAGTCTTGATATGTTAAAAGGGATGGCTTGGCCTATGGACACAATAATTACAATTCAAATCTAATTGATTGATTTGTCTTCCTTCTATCATATTCCACACTATATAAAAAATAATCATATAAGCTGATTAAGTGGCCCAATCGGTTACAACATTGTCTTTTAAGTGAGAGGTTATGAGTTCAAAAATCATTAAGTCTTATTCTACATTTTTTTCTTCCTCTGTTTCTCTCATTTGAATTTTTATTACTCGCAAAACAGTACAAATTTTGTGTCAGAGAGAGCAATGCGGCCAAGCTACTGTTTAAATTAAACAGAACAGGGGTATAACAATCTAGGGTGAGCTGAATATGACACTGTACCCTGTAAGCCCCGAAAACTCGGTTCATATCAAGTGCACAAAACACGTTCAGATTCATCTCGTTTTGTTGAGCTTTGCCATTAATAAACGACTCTTAGTTTGAGAATTAATATTACTAAATCCTTTAACTACACAAAGCTGCGGTATTTTGATTAATATTTACTTAGGAAATATTCACATTTTAAAAAACAAAGGAAGATAATAATTGCTACTAGTTACAAAGCTCCAATGGCGTAAACACACAAAATGTGTCAGCAATGCATCGTTTACTTACAGGAGTTCCTAAAGTGACGTCATCGCATATTAAGTTCGATTCTAAAAACATTTTGTAAAAATAATGAAAAACTCGTTCTTCTTTAACCATTTTCTTGCAAACAGTGGGGTGTAGAGCAGAACAAATCATATTTTTGCAAATCAAATATTCAAAATATCATGTTCATCATTACTTCCGACCCCCATGGCAAGACCACTTTAATATCTTAATATTTATATATATACTAAATTAATAATATAGATTTAAATATATATAATATATAATTAATATATATACTAAATAAGCATTATATTGTTTGCTTGTATGTTGATGTTTAACGGCACTGCAACAGTCAGAGTCAAATGTGCCAAGAGGTATATGATGATACAGATGCAGTTAATTTAGTTATCAGTATTAACTAAATTCTACTGTACATTCTCTAAGGATAGTAATATACAATCTACTTTTCATAGACATGAAATTAAAAATCTAAAGAATTTTTGTCTAAATTGCAGAATTAAAAATTCTTTCAAAATAACTTTCTTCTCACTCATGAAAAATATTCATGGGTACTTAATTAACCAAACATAGAGGCTTTAGTTTATGTAGATTTACAAACACAAAGCAATGTCTCATTTTGTGTTCTGTTTGTAATAGTTGTTGATTACGCAATATGTCCACATATCTAGTCCATGCGAACATATGTAAAACTCAATGGGAAAACTTACTCAAATTTCCAAAACTCTATTAGTGATTTATTTGCATTGATGACGTTCGCTAGTGGCTACCATCCCATTCAAGATTTTTCTACGGATGCCAGAAATATTGGCCCTCCCTGATTGGTCCAGTGTTGGGCAATTGCAATATTAAATGGTACACATTGCATAATGTGTGTTACCTGTACATCCAACCTTACTTAAAGGTCTATGAATAACTAATATTAATTTTGAAATCTTTTTACTAGTTGTTTTAACCTCTTATTCTATGATTTGGTCAGACCCATTAATACAATTATCAAAAATTGTGAGGTTGCAGATCAATGGACCTGTGATAACGTTTTTAAGCAATACCCTGGTCAAACTTGTTTATTTTGTGCGGAACAGTTGGCGTGCACCGCTTTTCTCTTTTCAATGACCCACTTTTCGACTTCAGGTTCATTCATACCCTGTGATATGATCAGAACTCGTACTCAACTGACAACACATGACATTGTTTTTGTTTTTTTAAATCATCAAACAAGGTTATCGTTGGGGGATCATGTCCGAAGACAATTTAGATGTGGCCAAAAAGTGGTTCTCCTGAAGGCAAACCCTGCTTAACGTCTATTTGGGGAGCCTAGAAAGCTGGATGAGTGACTTGTCGATTCCTGAGCTAGAAAAGGTCTAACATCCAAATTGAATTACCTTATCCCAAATATCGTCAAAGATTTCTACTCCTTCTGTGACCTTTTTAAGACACCTTTCTATTTCACCTGCAAAACAAGAAAGAAAATATAAGTGACTTCACTTTATAATATAACAAAATTTTAAGCAAATCAACAAATAAGATTTGACAAAATCAGAAAGAGACTTGAATCTTGGGCATTCAACATATGATACAGAAGCCTACAAGGCACAAAACAAAAGTGAAAATGGAACCTAAAAAGCTTACAAATCTTACATTTTTACCAAATAGACTGGGTTTTTTTTTTTAGCTTTTAAGACATCATACAAATTTTTACATACTTATTTGTGTTCTATTTTATTGTTTTGGGTTATGTGTTTGTTTTCCTATTCTAACTGGTATTTAAGAAATTTAAAACATTACATGCAAAAGCAAAAGCTAATAAAAAAATACCTGTGGGTCATTGATTTGAATACAGATCAATTTTAAGGCAGAATAAAAAGAAGTGAAATGCAAGTCTCCAGTTTCTGTCCAACAAGGATTACTGCTAGCCTATGTCGCACTGGAAGTGAGTGCAACCTAGATTCTTTACTTCTTTAAATATGTAAAAAATCAAACGAATTAAACGCCATTAAAACATTTAGCAAATATAATTCCTCCAATGTCTGCCCAGTGATATGTACTGTTTAACATGTAAATCAATACCATTCAAACCACACACACACAAGACTGACAACAATCCAATGAGATGCTGAAAGTCCCAGGTCTAAGTCCAATGGCGATTTAACCAGCAATTTTTTCCACAGATATGCGGAACGATTCGCTAACATCAAGCGCAGACGTTTGTTTTTTGCATTCACCTTCTCCCCCACCAACCTTTGTGAAAAGTGGCCAATGATTGGGTGTTGCTCAGCATCCTTCCGAGGGGATGTAAAACTGTTTGTAATGATGGTAAGAGATTCACCCCTGCCTGGTTCTCTGAGCACTTTTAAAAAAAAAACAAGGTGTTAACCCAGTGTTCATCCGCTTCCCGTCGTGGCAATACCCTTGGGTCCACACTGAAAACAAGTCAAATGCGATTTACGTGCGCTTTTCTTGGCAATTGTCAAACAAAACTCTTTATATCACTTCTTCTGTAAGAACTACTGTAACAAAACCATCCATACACCAAATTTCATCAAAATCCATCCATTTCTTCTTGAGACACAAGTACATTGATTACAAGCAACAACAACGTAAGCAACAACAACGTAAACAAAAACAAAACCCAACTCATCATTAGCGGAGATAATGGTTAAGTATTTTGCATACTTTGTCTGAAAGTTCATGGAGATCGACAATTCAAATTCAATGTTCGTTATTAAACCATTGATGAAAAAGTGAAGAATTCCTTCCAATGGATTGGGGAACTCAGCAATTGATCCTATTCCCGGAATTTCAACCATCCCAAAATTTCAACCACCCCAAAATTTCAACCACCATAAAATTTCAAACACCCCCAAATTTCAACCACCCCAAAATTTCAACCACCCCAAAATTTCAACCACCCTAAAATTTCAACCACCCCAAAATTTCAACCACAACTGATGTTACCTACTTAAGCACATTTATGACAAAATTGTTACGATTACAAATGGTTCATTTAACACCATTTTTACAAATCAATTGCTTAACACTTTGATTGTAAAGTTCTAAAAATAATTATTTATTGATATTTGTTCTCAGCAGTCAGAATTTTATCAGCATCAGTGTTTTAAATTCAGGCTGGTTGTGAAACATTGAAAATGACCACAACAGTAAGATATTCTTACCAAAAATTAAACAAAGGGACACCATATATCCCGAATCAAACATTATACATTGTTTCAGAGTTCAGACAGAGTAACGATAGAATACAAGTTCACTTTGATATCGTCCCCAGCTGGGCAGCATGCTTCCAAGGTGGAAAAAATTAAGAGGACTCTGATCATATCAAATTCAAAATGGAATCATCATTGAAAATTGCCCAAGCATTTCCAAACAAGAGCCTGGGCTGTGCTGCACACTTCCGAGATGGAAATATCAATTCAAATGATATCAGAAGAAAATTGTGTGATATTTCCAAGTTATGAAAGGGAATTAAAGAACCATCAACCATGGTTGTACAGTGCACTTCTGAGGTGAACACGCATGTCGGCTTTGCAGCACACTTCCGTGGTGGACAAGCACATCGTCGGCTTTGCAGCACACTTTAGAGGTGGACAAGCACATCGGCTTTGCAGCACACTTCCGAGGTGGACAAGCTCGTCGTCGGCTTTGCAGCACACTTCCGAGGTGGACAAGCACGTCGGCTTTGCAGCACACTTCCGACGTGGACAAGCACGTCGGCTTAGCAGCACACTTCCCAGGTGGACAAGCACATCGTCGGCTTTGCAGCACACTTCCAACGTTGCCCGACAAAGATTAAATGTGAAAAAGGTCAAATGAGAAATTCACCTGACACTTCCATTGAGATTTATTCAAGAACAATACAATAATGAAAATTTATGATTGATCTGACATTTGACCTCCAAAGTGTGCTGCCTCTTCCACAGTGTGATTCAAAGTTTACCAGTATTCTTGTACTGTACCTTTCAGATGACTGGAGAATAAGATGGACTATTAAAAAATTAATCAATATTGTGTTTTCATTTTTGGAAATTTTAGAAACTTGTTTCTCAGGCTTAAGTTGTTGAAATTCAGACCTACATGTACTTATACATTGCAACCAAGGAGGAAAGATTTTGAATATTTCTTATAGGGAATAGATTGCAAAGGAATTCATCTTGTAATATTTAAGAGTTTCATGACCAGGGCTGCAAGAGTTTTTAATTAACAATACAAATTCAGCAAAATGTGAGGTTTTTCCTATGCAGCCTAACACTAATGACCCCATATGGTTGCCATTTTAAGTGTGGCCTATAAATTGAAAGTACATGTAGGCCTACATAGAAATGTCTATTTGCCAATATAGTCAAATAAATTTCAATAAATAATTATTCAAAAACTAAAATAAAGGAGTCAAATGAGCAATTGTCAATTGTAACAGCTTAATTAAACCTTGCTAAAATTAACAAAATCTACTGAATGACATCATGGACAAAATCTAGTTATTATACATACCCCTCAGTACGGTTGGTATTGGGATTGCCTTACGAGGGTTCTTATAGATTGTATACAATTCCAATGTTTATGAGAATTCACACATTGTAGAAAATCGATGATTGAAAAATTATACCAATTAGTATAAAATTAGCCCCCAAAATTATCCTAAATCTTTACCTATTTGGCAGCACGACGGGATACAAGTTCTCCGATTCATGTTTTGGTAGCCATCTTATCTAGTCACCACACATTTGTTTTCAACTATTTAAATCTCCAAAAATAAGTTTTAGGATGTTCCACAAAAGTGCAGGCTGGCTTATCGTTGACAACAAATTTTTTGTTCATATGATTTAATTTAATAGTTCTAGTCAGTAAACTGTGTGTGAAAACAAATAAATAAAACATCAAGAAATTGCTTAGATAATAATTTATTATATTGAATTTGATATGAATTTAAAAGTTAGATGGTTGGAAAGATCTCTTCAAAAGAAACTCAAAACAAACAAAAAATGAGTGAAATTGGTGGAAGGAATCCAAAGTTATTGTCCTTCAAATTTTAATGATATGCGCAATTGTTGCTATGACAGAATAAAATGCATTTTTCAAAAGGCCTGCACTTTCATTTGGTAATTCAGAATATGGGCAAACTTGCATATCTAGCAGAATGGGTAACATTCTCCCACAAAAATCAAACTCAACTAATATGAATCATACATTTTAATTTTTACACCAGTTCAAATATTTGAAAAATACATGTTAATTACATGTGTCACATTTGGACCCACACCTGCATTTTCAATCATCTATAACTTCATAATTTATCAGCTTGAAATTTTAAGAGGTTGAAACTGTACCCCATTTTAGGCTGAGATGAAAATTCAACAAAAATAATGATTTCTTAAGAAATTATGAGCTAATGAAATGAGCAATTTCTCCAATGAACCACATATCCATCAAAAGGCAAGAATGGTATTCAGGGTAGAGCTGTGAACGTTTAGGGATTTTAGTAAACGTGTACACGCCAAAAAAAGCAAGCGTGTATCGTGTACACGAGTTTAGTACCGTAATTTTCAAAAATACACCAAAATTGCTCTTAAACTACGAGGCGAAGTAAAAAAATCGTGCAAGTAGTATGGCAAAAGTATTGGCTGCATTGCCCAAATAGACGCTAAGTTTTGCTTTCAAAATCGTAAAAAAGTTTACTTCTACAGTACAAATCATCATTTTCATGGAAAATATGCATACAAATTCAGTTTAGAAAGAACAGATAACTTCCTTTCAATGTCATTTAAACTCAACATCGCGTAACTTGTTTGTCCTATTCGCTACGGCTTTCAAAGTTCTGTGAAAATCTTGCATACTGAGGCCTATGATATACCTCGCCGTAAAACATTTCAAAACTACGCCACCACCACCAGGAAGTTCTGAAATATTAGTCCTCTCAAAAAAAATGGCCGCCTTCTTTGCGAAGCATGCAGAATTTCAGCTTTGTTAAAACCTTTTTCTGTTTATTTATTATGCAATATTTTTTCTTTCTTGCAAAATTTATTTGACTCATCAGGTAATATTTACATGTTAATGTACTGATTGTCACGATTCAAGTGTTTTTGGTCGATGAAACGGGCCTTGATTGCGTGAGATTTAAAGCCTTATGGCCTAACGTTAGGCCTATTGTTAGTTTCACTGTTTACTGCTGCACATTCGCGGTGCATTTTACAAGTTAGATTACTCAGTTTTCGGCGAAATTAAAGTGCATAATATCCCCATTCATTGGTGATTACTGCGCATTTGTGATTCGCACATTTAAAAAAGATTATGCTAATCGGGCTTACAGTTTGTAAAAAATCATTGATTGGAATTTTGTCAGCCGAATGTGTGTGTGATTTGAATCATGAATATTGATTTTCAACGGCAAGACACTAGGCCTATAATGTATGAAAAACGATTACTCGCAATGAAGTATTTAGTAAACGTTTACAAGATTTGCGAGCGTGTAGCGAGTACACGCTAAACGGTCACAGCTCTAATTCAGGGTTGGGGTCAATTACAAAAATCAATTACAATTATTTTCTCTGAAAATATTTAATTGCAATTACAGCTTCTCATAAATTTTCAATAAGAATTACAATTACAACTGCCCAGAAATTTTTAATTACAGTATGGCAATAACAATTTTTTTTTAAATTACAATTACGTTTTTTTATATTTTGTTTTTATGACCTTTTAAACAATGGGCAGGACTTGGGCAGTTTAAGGTTTGGTTTGGTGATGTTTAATGGCACTGCGACAGTAAGAGTCAAATATGCCAAGAGGGCAGTTTAAGATTGATCATTTCCAATGAATGGGTCATATCTCATGATCATGCATGCATAATTGTTCTGCATTTCTAATAATATAGAAGTGTAAACTTATTAGAGCTGTGAACGTTTAGGAATTTTAGTAAACGCGTACACGCCCAAAAAAGCAAGCGTGTATCATGTACACGCATTTAGTACCGTAATTTTCGGAAATACACTAAAATTGCTCCAAAACTATGAGGCGAAGTAAAAAAAATCACCCAACCAGTATGGCAAAAGTACTGACTACGTTGGCCAAATAGACGCTGAGTTTTGCTTTCCAAATCGTAAAAAGTTTACTTCTACAATATAAATCATCATTTTTATGGAAAATATGCATGGAAATTCAGTTTAAAAAGAACAGATAACTTCCTTTCAATGTCATTTAAACTCAACATCGCGTAACTTTTTTGTCCTAATCGCTACGGCTTTTAAAGTTCTTCTGCATACTAGGCCTATGAAATAACTCGCCGTAAAACATTTTAAAACTACGCCACCACCACCCGGAAGTTCTGAAATATGAGTCCTCTCGAAAAATGGCCACCATCTTTGCGACGCATGCAGAATTTTAGCTCTCTTAAAAACTTTTTCTGTTTGTTTATTTTGCAATATTTGTTTCTTTCTTGCAAAATCTATTTGACTTATCAGGTAATATTTACATTTAAATGTACTGATTCAAGTATTTTTCAAGTGTTTTTTGGTCGATTTAGCAGCTTGTAAAACGGGCCTTGATTGTGTGGGATTTAAAGCCTTATGGCCTAACGTTAGGCCTTTTGTTAGTTTCACTGTTTACTGCTGCACATTCGCGGTGCATTTTACAAGTTAGCCTACTCAGATTTTGGCGAAATCAAAGTGCATAATATCCCCATTCATTGGTGATTACTGCGCATTTGTGATTCGCACATTTAAAAAGGATGCTAATCGGGTTTACAGTTTGTAAAAAGTCATTATTGGAATTTTGTCAGCCAAATGTGTGTGTGATTGAATCATTAATGATCATATTGATTTTCAACGACAAGACTGACTATGAAAAACGATTACTCGCAATGAAGTATTTAGTAAACATTTACAAGGATTTGCAAGCGTGTAGCGTGTACATGCTAAACAGTCACAGCTCTAAACATATACATGTATGTTTGTCATGTATGCAGATACAAATTCTCTTTGCACGTTTCTATGTTCTGTTCCGCTTTGAAAAAAAAAAACCTGGGTACCTAAAGAAAGAAAGTTTCATGAGAGAAATTTGAGGATGATTTATTCCATTTTATTACAATCTGGGAAACAAGTTCATATACATTAAATGAATAGACACAAGAAAGGGAAAAAGAAATTAGTTCAGATTCAAATGGTGTAAACTGTAAAAAAAACCATCAAACTTACTTTTGGAACTTTATGACTTTCATGTAAGTATTAGTATCTAAGACATGTAATCTCCATTGCTGTATGTGGGAAAGTCCTTTGATGTGAAGATTTCAAATGACACTTGACATTTTCAGGAAGGTAAATTCTCATATACTTGTAACTTTGTTAAGAGTATTGTCATCATCTCCAATTCTTCTCTGATAAATGTCAATTAATTTTTTCAGTTCAGCAACTTTACAATATTTAGCAAACTTCAAGCACCAGCTACTGAATAATTTTCTTGTGTTGCATGTATGCATTAAATAAACTGAAATGAGCTTTTCCAGTAATGTTAATTTCATCTGCATCTTCTTAATATCTTTATTATCATCTTTATCTTCATTATTTCTGATGCATGTGTTGTCTTGAGTCCAAAGTCAAAAACAGAAGGTTCCTTTCAGTGCAGCTCATTAACCCCAAGCCACAGAATCAAGGAGTTAAACACATTTGCTAGAATGCACCATACTCATGAATGTTACTCCTAATTTGTATACTTAGTTTTGTTTTGAAAGCTCTCTGTGTTATTAAAATCTAGCTCTTTTGTCTGTCAGAATTGGTGCAGTAATATAAAACAAAGGCACATTTTTTTCTACAGGAAGTTGAAATATACCCAATGCATTTAAGAGTTTTCATTAACAGAAAATAGTATTTAATGCTTGATTTCAAGGAGTCTTATGACTAATAGCGTTCCAAAAATAATAATAATAATAATAATAATAATAATAATAATAATAATAATAATAATAATAATAATAATAATAATAATAATCAAGAATTGTATTGTTTAACTTTAACTTGTAATTGCTAGCAATTTTTTCAATTACATCAATTTTTTAGTTTAATTACAATTACAAATATAGCTGCCCAGAAATTGTCAATTACAATTACAATTTCAGCATATTTGTAATTATTTACAAATTACACAATTACAATTGACCCCAACCCTCAATGGTAACTGGCATATTTCCACAAAATCATCATTTTAAAGTTCATAACAGGTGTCCAATTCATATACTATTAAAATGTAGAACAAAGTCATTTTTGGTCACTTTTAATTACCCAATAGATTAAGTACATATGTCAGACCCCTAGCTTTACTGTTTTACAGGGAAGACCTGCCCCTCTGTGGGCCTACCCTGCCCCACGGGGTCCGCCCTGCCCCTCATAGATTTTTTTTTCTTTAACTTAATAATCTTAATTAACTTCATAAATGAATACCTTACATGGATACAGAACACAGAATAATAGCATAGTAAGCAATTGTCCTGTTTGGCTCATGATTGGTCCTTATCAATCAGAATAGTTTCATTCTGAGGTATGATTATAGCCAAAATCCCAGAGCTTCTTCACCATGGAATTGAGCCTTAAGGGACCCCTAGACTCCACGCCGAACTTTGAGCGTGCATTAATGTGCCCCTCAACAAGTCTAGCACCCTGCCCCTTTTTAAATCAAGCTAGGGGTCTGTATGTCGTACTTGGTTTACATACAAAACTACAATACGTGCAAAAATGTATGTTTTAACTCAAAAGGATGATGATAATTAGTAATGCACTTTGCACGTAGTAGTTAAGTATTTGCATGGAACAATTTTTAAGATTGGAAACAGATGCATCGTGTTCAATTGTGCACAAATCTTTGCAATATTTTCACCGACGATGGTCACGGATACACTTAGTATAACAAAATCCAAGACGAACGAATAATCCAAAATATAATCATACATCATCATGTATATTAATATACATTAATCATTAATATACCTTTAGGTAACTATGTAACTGCACTGGTCAATAAGCACAAACTATTAAAAAAATGCTTGTGTGGAATAATAATTATCAATGTTGTAGGCCTTAGTAGGCCAAATAAGGTAATTAAGCTTTTATCAAAATATAACATCATAACGAAGATTTAATACTTAATACATAAATACAATAACCTAATTGCGCTAAAAACTGAGAAAATATTTACCCAAACTTTTGCTTTGCGTGAGCTACAGCAGTAACATACTTATATAAATGATGTCTTAATCGAAGGATAAATAATCAGGCTTTCTAACAATGTGTATGATAAGAAAATAAAACTTCAGTCAAAAAAATCCAAATGAAGTTTATTCTTATAAAGAATCCCACTAAACAAAAGAAAACCTATAAGACATTATATGCATAATTTGAAAATATTGTCTTTTTAATTAAGTAGTTTTTTTTTTAAAGTTTTTTTATAGCAATGTAGATTGCTATAATTACTACACTGTCACTGTACACAGTGACAGTGATTACATCACAGGCTTTCCACAGCAAATTGCATGCCACAATGCATTTCAACAATAATAATATAAAAAAAATAATACATAAATTTATATAGCGCTAATTTTGTAAAAACATTCAAAAGTGCTTTACATACAAGGAAATTAGATACGAAAACAAAATTAGGAATACAAAAATGACAACATAAATAGAAATACAATGGATCAAGCTGCACATTAGATTAATGTCTTTTTAAACAAAAAAGTTTTAAGCTTAGTTTTGAAGGAGGTCAGGGATACATTATCAATACATTTGAGTTCAGTTGGGAGTGAATTCCACAACCAAGGACCTTTATAAGCAAAGGCCCTTTTGCCAAGAGTTTTATACTTGATACGGGGAACAAATAGGGACTTGAAAAAAAGTCATAGCGGGATGGTTTTTCAACTACCATTTCACATAAATAATTTGGAGCAAGGCCTTTAATGCACTTGAAAACTTGTAAAATAATTCTATAATCAATTCTTTGTTTGACTGGTAACCAGTGAAGGGACTTCAAAACAGCATTAATGTGAGCAAATTTTGGTAGTCTGAAAATCAACCGAGCAGTACCATTAAGTATTCTTTGAATTCTGTAAAGTTGATAATCAGGTAGTCCAACAAGAAGTGAATTACAATAATCAATGTGACTTATAACAAAAGCATTAATAAGGGTTTTTATGGAATCTACATTAAGATATTTGGCAATCTGACGAATGCTATAAAGACCATGATAAGCTTTGGAACAAACTTTCCCAATATGAATATTCATAGACATGTGATTGTCCAGATAAACACCCAATTTTTCACACTAACAGATGGTTTTATTTCAGCACCACCAACTTTGATAGATTGGACTCCAGCTTTAGCTAATTGCTGATAAGTGCCAATTAGAAGAAATTCAGTCTTGGAGTCATTGATCATGAGATTATTCTTGACCATCCAAGACCTTATTTCAGCAATAAGAGATTGCATTGCCCCGACTGCCTCTTTCTCTGAGATAGAGCCGGCAGTGAGTGAGCAGTAAAGCTGAGTATCATCAGCATAGCTTTGGGCTTGTGGGATATGCTTTGACACAATACTGAAGAGTTGAGAAACATAACACAAGAATAATAAGGGACCCAAGCAGCTGCCTTGAGGTACGCCACAGTCCAACGGAAAGTTTTGGGATCTAGCACCTTTAAGAAAATGATGTTGCTTTCTAGACGATAGATAGGATATGAGCCACTGTTGGATGTTACCAGCAATTCCAAACTAAGAGTAAAGTGTCTTAAGGAGAGTGCTGTGGTTTACGGTATCAAATGCCGCACTCAGATCTAAAAATAACAAGAGTGTGCATCGTTGTTTGTCCATATTTAACATAACATAGCTGTGAATTTTCATCAAGGCTGTCTCTGTGGAGTAGTTTTTTCCGTAAGCAGACTGACAATCTGGTTTGTTTGATGAGGGCTTAACGGCACCACGACAATGAGTGACAATCTGGAAGGGATCTAGATATAGATATAGATCTAGATATAAGCCACTGAACAACTAGCGAATGACTCGGAACACAAGCTACCGAAATCTCAAAATATGTACTTCAATGTGGTGAGAAAAGGAGCCTAAACTAAAAAAAATATACAAATTGATAAATTATTTTTCCAAAAAGGTAAGTATTTTAAGGGAAGAATGTATATTTGATTAGTATTTTGGGTCTGAAATTAAATCCATCGCGCATTTATTCGTAGGAATAGAGGGCGTACCAACACGGAAGTGAAAACTCGCTTCTTTTGAACAACAGTGATGATAGCAACCTTAATAATATCATAGTACTTTGTAAGTAGGCCTAGTATTATCTTATTTTTATTTCCGCAAACATCTAAAACATATTACCCCTGCTGAAATTAAATAGCCCCGATAGCAATGTCAGTCAAATTTTACGGCAAGAAAAATAATCCTATCAACACTTCGATAAATTTAATTAAAACCACCATAGAAATATAATTAATAAACTCAAATCACCGTAAAAACAATCATGAATAGACATTGTTTACGAAAAAAGGTAAAATGCTTTTCATTTCATTATAAAAACTGAGATTTTCATACGTTTTAACAGTGTTTGAAACAGCACAGTTGAGCATTGTAGTACCTTCGTATCACCAGCCATCAATAAACAGCAGCAATCAACGCGACACCAGTACGATGGTACTACAGGGAGTACTAAGTCTAGGCGAAATCCTAAGGCGGACGGAATTCCTGGCTCATAAAATGCTCAGGTTTTGAGCTTTGCAAGCATCTTAGTGGCACTGGACGGGCAGTCAGGCAGTCAGTGATGTTTTATTCTGACTGAATTGAGTGAGCAAAACTTTTTGAAAACCGGACCATGGACATCAACCGAACAAGCTAACTTAGTTAGAAGTTAAAACAAATGCTGACATCAAACATCGGTCAAGTAAAAATACATGATGAAACGCTTGGAAATTCGATGGGAAGTGGATAGCCTACTCATATTTCAATAAATGTAATAGACAGGCCTACCAATTCATTCCTGGGATGTGAATGTTGTGCCTACTGTGTAGTCAGACAGTACGTTGCGCTGTGCCTAACGTTAATGTAAGACATGTTACATTGTTAGGCTCCAATGCTAAGCCTTCAGTGTACAAGTTGTATGCATCATGCACTGGACTGACTGCCTAGGTCACTCGAGCCGATTGTTTTGGCTGCACATCTTCAAATATTTTCTAGAATGAACGACCTACCTTGCAATTTTCTCTTATCTCCCATCTTTTCCAGCTCACACGATGCTATAAAACATTCAGAAACATTTATAATTCGTGAATAATGCACTTGAAAGGTGAAATTCTTCAGCTTTTCAGCTTGTTTCTTTTCTCATCACACAGTAAATTGGGAACACTAATATAAAAAAAATTAAAGTAGCTGTTCGGTCAGCCGTAGCACTCCTGAAACTAGTTGTTCATCCGCAATGCCAAAAATCGTATTTAAATGTATTGTTATGTATAATTTAATGCTGTGCAGATTTTACCTAAAACTATGGTTTCAATCAAGTATGACACCATCCTAAGTAAAAGAGGTATAATTACAAGCAGAAATTTACTCCAATAAATTATGTTTTTCTAGGACATTATTTTGCCTTTTTTAAGGTTTTAAAAATCACATACAATGAAGTACCATAATAGTGAATTGTTGCTTTAATTGCTGAATATTCCAAGTACTTTAAATGAAGGTATTTAAAACAAATTTACGAAAAAATTAAACAAGACTTATTTTCTATCATTTTACAAAACAAATTTCTTATCCATAAGATTATTGTTTATATATAAATACAAAGTGTAAGATTTATATATGTTTTTAAAGGATTTGTTTAGTACGTGCTTGTTAATTAAATGTACAGCGAAATTAGTTCTATAATTTTCTGGGAAATTCAAGTTACCCATATTAATTCCCACAAAGACGTGGGGAAATAAGGGAGGGGGTGCGAGTTAACCACTCAGTCAGAAAGTGTGTGGGCTTATTAATTCTTGGCATAAATTCCAGAAGGACATGTGCCTATGCTTAGTGGGCAGGTTAAGATTTAGGTCGGGGGGCAAAAAATAATTTTGCGCCGATCTCAACATCAATTTGGAGCGGAGCAAAGCTTTTTGTCAATGCAGTATGTATTGAAGGGTATTACGCTTCAGGCTTTAGCCTGACAGAAGCGGTGGGTGAGGGGTGGGGGGGGGGGATGCTTTCTTACGGTTGGGAGATAAATATGGGAACATAAATTTACATAAAATTGAATTTGAAAAATTGGTAAATGAGTTGGAGGAAACTTTGGTCGGTAGAATTATTTAAGTTTTGTTAATAATTGGTAATTTTGGACTAGATTTAGGAAGATTTCATGAAAATGGGGGAAATTTCAAAAGATTGAAAGAAAATTACCCAAATATAATAGAAATTTTAAGATTTGTTTATTGCCAGGGACCGGCATGATAATATGCATAGGCGCCGGAAGCGGGGCCAGATGTGCATGGGCATCCAACTTTTGACAAATTGGTAATTGCCCCAACCCCACACATTTTTAGCAAAAATTACACAGGGCATATGACAGGTATTGTTTTGACCCCCTCCCAACTTTGAAAACATTCCGGCGCCCCTAACATCATTCATGTGTGCACTTTACAAAAACAAAGTTGTCCCGAATCTGCATACATGATCTGCTCATGTGCCTTGAACATTCTGAATAAAAGAAAAAACTTGTTGTTTTGTTTGATTTAAAAATGCATAACTTGTCATGGATTTATCATATACATGAAAATCAACATTCACGGGAATTCTATCATTCGTATACGTGATGTAATATCAACTGAACTTTCTAAAGTGATAAGCTGGGAGATTTGTATTTGTTTACCAAACATCATATCTTTTTAGTAAACAAAAGTTATTTGAAGGCCTATATAGACCTGGACCAGTCAACATCTGGGCCGGGGTAAATTCCCTATCATAATCCACATTTAGTGTGCCTTCTTCTTCCACGTAGAATGTGTAAAATAAAGCTTTGCGGAAGAAAGTTGTTTCTTATACGTGGAAGATTATTGCTGCCTTTTCCCGGACCCCATTTCATAAAGAAAAATGAAAAGTTGACAAACCTAATTTGAAGTATAATTGATAAGGAAGGCCCCGTAAAAAATGATTAGCTTATCACCGAACCCAATTGGAAAACTGATGCGGGCGCGCAGTTTTTATTTCATTATTTGTATCTTTTTTTTTCAAACCAATTAATTTTGGCGTTACGGATCAGGCATTCAGGTCAACCACACCATGTGCAATAAAAATTGAAAACTATCCGAAGCAATCGTTCGTATTTCGGTAGAAAGTAGACAGAAACCGAAGTACGGACGCTGCATGACTGATCCGAGAGCAAAATACGCGTTGCTTTAAAAAAAAATCTGGTATTCTTTCAAGACTGTATGCACGCGGGCATATATATATATATATATATATATATATATATATATATATATATATATATATATATATATATATATATATATATATATATATATATATATATATATATATATATATATATATATATATATATATATATATATATATATATATATATATATATATATATATATATATATATATATATATATATATATATATATATATATATATTTATATATATATATATATATATATATATATATATATATATATATATATATATATATATATATATATATATATATATATATATATATATATATATATATATATATATATATATATATATATATATATATATATGTATTTATATGTATATATATATATATATATATATATATATATATTTATATATTTATATGTATATATATATATATATATATATATATATATATATATATATATATATATATATATATATATATATATATATATATAAATATATATATATATATATATATAATATATATATATATATATATATATATATATATATATATATATATATATATATATTATATATATATATATATCTTTTTTTGTGGGGGTGAGGGGTGGGGGAGAAGGGGTGGGAAGGGGGCTAGCAACCTAAAATGTTTTATCGTCATAGACCATTATCTGACAGTGTGCACATGTTTCAAATACGAAACACAAGAAGAAAAAGGAAATATCCCGAATAGCCACATGACATCTATTATTTTGAAACTTGCAGAGTATATGAGCAACTTTTTCCCAGAAAATATGTATTGGGCCTATGGGTAAGATTGAGGTGAATCCCGGTCTCGTGAAAAAATATCTTTCTACTAACGCCTATAGAATCCCCAATTAAATTGAGTAGCAATGAAATGAAATGGTCATCAGTAACATTTGGCTCGCAGTGTATTTCAGTACTTCGCTATAAGGGGAAAAGAACCCCACACACACACACAAACACACACACACACACACGTATCAGTGAACGACTTTGTTTTAAGATTTTGTTACACAATCTCAAGGTCTATATATATATATATATATATATATATATATATATATATATATATATATATATATATATATATATATATATATATATATATATATATATATATATATATATATATATATATATATATATATATATATATATATATATATATATATATATATATATATATATATATATATATATATATATATATATATATATATATATATATATATATATATATATATATATATATATATATATATATATATATATATATATATATATATATATATATATATATATATGTATATATATATATATATATATATATATATATATATATATATATATATATATATATATATATATATATATATATATATATATATATATATATATATATATATATATATATATATATATATATATACGCACAGTGGTTTGGCTCACTTCATTTGGCTCACCACCTTTCAAAAGCACGATGGTATACTGGTGGGCCAATTTTCAAATGATTGGGAGGGAACATTTTTACTTTCAAGAGGTTTTTTGTCCAATTTGTTGTCATGATTTGCTTAGTGAGATACAACCAAATGCAGGTTCTGTGTTTCCCACCCAAACCTGGTGATGCCGCTTTTGCTTTATGAATACAATGTTTATACCGATGCCATTTTTGCCATCAAATTCCTTAATACGATTCCAATATCTGCCTACACTGGCATGCGATGTCGTTTTAGCTGCCTAAAGCTTCCTACATGCGATGTCGTTTTAGCTGCCTATATCTGCCTATATGCGATGTCGTTTTAGCTGCCTATACCTGCCTACATGCAATGTCGTTTTAGCTGGCCCAACATTTTGGAATTAATTGCCCGATGATCTGAGATGTGTATTTTGGACTTTTGAAATCAAAAATTAAAGCATATTTATCCCGCAGGGCTTATCTTCAAAAAAATTTGTGAGTCACCTGATTGTGCTTTTATATTTTAAATTGATTCTTTCGTTTATCATTTTTGAATGTTGGGTTTTTCGTTGTTTTACGCTGTTTCAGCGTTGTTTCTTTTAAAAAACTTATAAGTACATTTATATTTTAAAGTATCATATTTATATTATAATTCAATTGTTTTTTATGTACCGCAGATTTCAATATGTTTTTATAGTATTTGTGTTACAAGCAACACTGTTTTCTTACTTTACCAAATACTACAATAAACAGATAAATTGAATGGCCAAAATTTGTTTCGTTTGTGTAACGGTTCCCTCTCTTGTACCCTTATCTAGTCATCAAAACATTTCTGGCGCAATCGCTGGTTGATTTATGATTTAATTGGGGAGAATTTTTCTTTAATTTTCGGGAAAGTTCCTTCATTTTCTGGAAATCTAATACGATTTTCTGAAAAATTCCTTCATTTTCAGGAAATGATTTTTCAAGTTTCTGGAAATGTCAAATTTTACCAAAATTTCCAATAATTGTACCAAAATTTTCTTCAATATTACTCATTTTTTTCATTTTGTTGTCAATAATTTTCCAATTTTGCCCTAACCAAGAAAAAAAACATGCAACACGGAAGGTGGCAGTTTGCATTTCTGTATATGGTTTACCCATGGACACATTCTTATTGAACCTATCTGCCCATGTCTTCGAGATGTATGTCTAGCTTCAGTGCTGAGGCTGCGTACTCGTACTAGGAAAGGGTCTTCGTGATCATTCTGAGGACACTTCAAGAAATTGGCACGGGTAAGTATGACCCATGATCACAGGGTTAAGAATGCAACCCCGCCGGATGATATTTTGCGATAACCAATCGTCTGATGATTAATTTGTTGCATAATGCTTCGTATTCATTATATATTGACTAAACTCGGGTGCAGGTTGGAATTTCCCCAACAAAAAATGCACGCCCTCTTCCTCATCTTGTAATTTTCAATTGGGTGGAAATTTGATGGATTGAATAGAGCCTCACACTTTTATGGCAGTAATTTAAAATATCTTTTGAATTAATTGTTAAATCCATTGTTTTTATTTAAAAGAGAGCAGAACAACCTGAATATCACAGCCAGAAAAAAGTGAACCACGATTTGAAATAATTGCATATGAATTATCTTTTCACCGTGCGCTTTTCAAGAAATTTGAAGGAAAATGATGAATTCTTATAATGAATTACCGTTAGGCAGTCGCGCTTTAACAAGGTTTTCTGAAATTACGACAAATAACTTGGGGATTTGTGAAAATTATTTAGCAATAACTGCGTGATAGTAACGACGTTGTTTTACGTAAAGGACTCGTTAGTTGTAGGAGA
>JAIGNY010001680.1:25000-212500 GCA_020152595.1 Chiridota heheva | reverse complement strand
ATAACGTGTATGCAATTATCCTAACCAAACCTATAACAACAACATTCTCTCCGCCATCCCTGGATACATCGTTATGCATGCATGAAAGCATTATTTATAAATACACACCGCTCTTTTGACGTCACTGGTCGAGACGTCAACACTGCATCCTCGTCCTTCTTTTATGAGCGACACCATCTTTTTGGTAAAGTTTCATTCTTCTGCAAGAAACTGCTCAACAAGATGTTCAAAAGCTCAAGTTTCTGGAAAGTGAAACTTCCAGAAGTTTTGACCGTTTCATTCACATGCATACTTGTTTTCTCTTCATTATCGGGTTTTGAGGCCTGAATAAATCTACAAAAACGGAAGATTTTTTTTTTTTTAATTCGTTTTCGTTCTAGTAGAGCCGACCAGGTAGGGAGGAGTGCGGGGGTGCAAAAATCTCATAAACCTCCCTATATTTCATGTGAAATTGAGAAATTTGACCGAGGAACGCACCCCTCCCCCATAGAAAATCCTGGCGATTTGTCTATAAAGTATTTGTCATTTGCCGTCTTTCAAATAGTGAACAAGTGGAAGAGCTCAAAGCAATATATATATATTTAACAATTAAGCTTAGTAGGGGTCCAGCCAGCCTCTTAGATGGGCACCGGGATCGGCGAGGGGAAATTGATGATGACTTCTAACTAGTAGTTTATTACACTATTTGGATCCTTAATTCAAGTGAAGAGCAAAAAATAATGTCATGAAGTTCAGACCGTAACGAGATGAATTTATGGACGAAATGCTTTAAGCTGGAGGATGGGCTATACACTCATCACAACAACACACGTCACTTTGCCGACAAAACTGGTTTGACATATTTGAAGGGGTCGACTACATTTTTAAAATCAATATTGTCAGTTACTTTGATTTAATTTCAAAAGTTCATCGGTTAAAAAAAAACAATTAGGTTGTTTCAGCTGACGTCATGAGGTCACGTGATTTTGTTTACATCGCCATTTTGTCGCGCGAGAACGATAGTCTGCTGTATACTTATTTAGACTTACAAACACTTGCATAATGTTATATACGATAATTATTGTAAAATGATTATGCCGGAATCGTGCTGTGCCCGTTGGTTGCAATAATAAACATGTGCCGAGGAATCAAAAGACGTTTTCTCGATTTCCATCTGATCCTGATCGACGTTCGAAGTGGGTTTCTGCTGTACGACGCAACGTAGTTTCAACCTTCGGTATAGGATTTGCAGTTAGCACTTTATGCCAGGTATGTTAGGCTTTGTCTGCGTGTAACGAACATTCAGATGGCGTTTACGTAAAAGTTACTCTTTGTATACCCGGTGAATATATAAAACGTTAAGAAAATATTAAGCAAAATCGTCGCCGCGAACAAAAACAATAAAAATCGCTGAACTGCTAGGTGAGTTTGCAGGCAGTATGTTTGTTGTACGTGTGATGTGACTAAGCTATGTGAAGACGCGTGAAACGCAACGACGCTTGCCCGAAAAATGGCTTCCAGATGAGTTAGAGTCACGTGATGAAATCCATCTATTGTCAGTTACTTTGCTTTAAATTTGAGAAGTTCATCGCTTAAATAAGATCAACATCAATCTTAAAGGAGAGGTGTATTTCGCTCTTGGGTGAAGACGTTTTTGGTTTACATGAAGAATTAAGTTGCTCTTTAATGACAGAAACGCACTGCATTGTGGCTCTTTTGATGCTGAATGTACTCTTATGAGGTTTGTTCTCAAATTTTGTTTCTAAATTTTGACTAATAAAAAGAAACAGTTATGCATGCATTGTGGATTAATGTTTGTCAGATGTGTGTATTCAAGCGGACTTACATTAATGATATCCTTTGTTTTTATAGCTAGATAACGACCACTTTTAATATATTCATGTAAGCCATATGCGAATGACGTCGTGAGGGGGATGCACCCCCCCCCCCTCCGTCCCCGTCGGGGATCCGGTAGGCCCGTCGTGTCTGGAGTAAATTTGTCGGAGAGCAATAACAGAAGGTTTGAGAATCATCTCATTCGGCATTGTAGGAACAAAGAAAATCAATATTCCACTAACTGATGATTGCCATTGCCATTAAAACGTTAAGATGTCATGTCGAAACATTTGCAATTTATCGATTTTTTATACTACGACGGTATAATGCAGGTTCTTTCATCCTCTCCATTCGGCAAATCTTGCCGCCATCCCTGTTCGGCAGATACATGTAGACATATTGTCTGTCTTTTCCTGTTTATGCAGTCATAGGCGGCGGAACCCCACTTTTTTCAAAAGTTTAAAAGTGCCTTTTTTCATAGTAAAAGTGCCTTTTTTCATAGTAAAAGTGCCCTTTTTCATAGGAAAAGGTGCCCTTTCAAACATTAGATGATATATCTTACTTTTCCATTGAACTGTTGAAGAAAGTAACAAATATCGTCATGAAAGAGACTTACATTACACATTTGTAATTTTCCCTAAAGAAAACGTTGGGGACCCAACAACCCAACATTGAACTTTTTTCTATATACGGCTGAAAAAGCAATTAACCTTTCCAGGTTTCCAAATAGGCCACGCCCACCATAGCAACGCGGTAACTATGTGGGAAAAACAAAGCTCAAATCCGCAATCGTGCATTATTAATGCGTTTATATTTAGATGTTCGCAAGGCGTGCCGCAAGCTTTGATTCATTTATGGCACTTCTCCGGATTTTTAGAGTTTTTAGCAAATAGGATAAACAAAATTCAGTTTGCTAACTGTTCTGGGTAACAACAATCGAATTTACAAATCCCGCGGCGGGAACGTAAGCGCAAGTTTTGTTCACCATTTTTACCGTCACTCGGTCTGTATGTGCAGCAATTTGTTTTGTACAGTAAGTTGCATTCACTACATGGGCGCGCCGTTATGCTAGTTGTACTGTACCAGTACCGCGTAGGATGTTTGCCCCACTTAGTTATGCAGATTTTGTTGCTAGGCAAATTCGTGCGGTGATTGGTTAAAACAAGCTGCCAATCATTAAAGCCAGAAAGGTTAATTACATCGTCCTACCCTTATTTTGGCGAATATGATTGGCAAGAATTCTTTCATACCTTGCTAGAGTGTACCAGCCACCCCATATTTCATCAGTGGAATAGTGGGGCATCTTTAAAATTGGGCACAGGACAAAACTAGCAATGAGGACTTATGCCCTTGCGTAAATTTACGTGCCCTTCCCATCATCTTTCCGAAGTTAAAAAAGTGCCCCTATACAGAGAAAATCTTCTTTAAAATATTTAAGGGAGCCTCCGTATATTAACTGATCTTTTTATTGATAGATTGAAGAGAAAATAGCACAAACATTTGCCATTTGCAAGTAACTCAAGTTTCAATATTGGGGCACCTTTGGTTTGAGGTCCGAAGAAAAAATCAATAAAATAAAAGGAGAGGGGTGGAGGTGGGGAGAGGGAAAGAGAGAGAACTAGCAACTAATTCGCTGAATTAGACTGAGTGTGATATAGAGTATCTTCATTTATGACAGACGGATATACCGAGATTAAAGTTATGTAGCTGAGAAAATTATGAAATCCTTCTGAACCATTCCAAGAACCTCTTATTTGTCTTTCACATTGTTCGGGGCATTCAATGTCCCGAATGATAAACAGTACAATTGACTAAATATAATCTAAATCTTTCCGATTTCGTGTCTTATGATCTATAAATTTCCTATTTTTTGTAGATCTTGTAGACGAAATTTTCCTATTTTCCTGAATTTGGATCCTTTATTTCTTGATACAAAATTGCCAAATTTTCGTACCAGCAAATAAAGGTAGCGAAAAATTATCACCAGTAATTTTCGGACTGATATAAGTTGGAGATTTTCCGTTGGTGTGTGTGTGTGTGGAGGAGGAGGAAAGGGGAAGGTAGGGAAGAGGGGGTGGGGGAAGGGTCATAAATGCTAGCGTACATGCTTTCAAAACACTTTAGTCAGAAAGTGCCCCTCAGGTTATGCCCCCCCCTACCCGATTAAAACACCTTCCACCACTCTTGTATCTGTATGTATAGTATTGATAACAAAACCCATATCTCTCCTTCACATTGATTCACAAACGTCTGCAATCAAGGGCGCGTGATCCCAATCAACTTCTCTCAGTCTCTTGTTCAAATATTCTCCATTAATGACTCCGTGACCAATGGAAATGATCGTACACAGAAACAAAGCGACGAATCACTTCCGAAAGTTACTTTTCGCTGGAAAGGGTACACGCAATTAATTTTCGTGGCCATGGCTGGCTGACACGGGGGTTGCCCTCTCTGTGGAGTGTAAGTATATTTCATCGCGTGTCCTGCATTTATGTCAATAGGCAGATAGGGTTTTCTCGTACCAAAGATCTTTGCTCGTACCATCGTTTTGGTTTCATTGTACGCCACAGGTCAAAGTAAGGAAGTACTATATGATCAAATGATACCTATTGTCAGATTGTTGTTAATTTTTCAGTCGTTTAAATCAATTCAGGTATATTCTTTAACTTGAGGAAGACTATACTAGCCCGAGCGAAGACCGCGTCGGGTGTTGAGAATCCAGAACAACTTCACCCGGGACAGCTTCATTTGACAATTTTCGTCTTTTATTCATGTCAATTGGAATGACGGATCACTATCTTAATTCTGATTTGATTTTAATTCGGGATCTGATTTGCTTTGATAGCTGTTAACTGGTCATATCTGCTTTGATAGCTTGTCAACTGGTCAAATCTCTTTAAATGTCGCTGTCGTGGTGCCGTTAAGCCCTAATCAAACAAAAAAACTTTTAAAATGTTTTGCCTTAAAGATTTTTATTTTTATTCCACAATTGATAAAATATGAGTTTCTCACATATACACGCAGGAAGTAAATTTGGCAAGATTTAAGAATAAACTTACAGAAGTCTTCATCCGAAAGAAATGTTATATTTCTACATTAGCCTATGTCCAAAGTTGTCAAACTCGTATTTCTCATATAACGCAGACAATAAACATCTGCGAATAACAGTTATAAACATAAGCTTAAGGTCTATGGACATGTAACAATGGATTGTTGGAACGAATATTGAAGTCTGAGCAGATCGGATTTGAATTTTGAGAGAAAAAACAAACAAACAAACACTTGATCTGCTGATGAAAGTTTGATAAGTTTTAACGGTATGACCAGATGTCTGGACGAACAGCCTAAATCTGTATGTGATTGCTATAGACCTTTTTAAATCTGAATCGGCAATTTTCGGATAACTAATTTAAAAAATGTCACATGACCGGGATTCATGTGTCCATTATGGATCAATCGTATATTGAAGGAATCTTATTGACCAATAAATTACTGGAGGAATCTTGGCCGTCTGCATAATTCACGCACGGTATAAGACCGTGGCAAGCGTATGAAGAAAAAAATGTTTTCAAGCGCACGTATCATACGTGCGTTATGCATGAAGGAAAATACGCGCGCGTATTGCTGCTTACAATTTTTTCTCTCAAACCTGCACCTGATTGATTGGGAAACAAATAGGAAAAGTTCCCCCAGCATTTGATTGGTCGAGGGTCTAAAGAAAATACGTTCGGCTAAACTCGGTTTGAAAAGACCTTTTGAAAACATTTTTTCATATGCTTGGTCCCATACCGTGCGTGAATTGTGCAGACGGCTAAGAATCCTCCAGTATTTTATTGGTCAATAAGATTCCTCCAGTATCCTATTGGTCCATTATGGACACGTGAATCTCGGCCATGTGACATTATTTAAATTTGTTATCTGGAAATTGCCGATTCAGATTTGAAAGGTCTATAGTCACTGAAAATGATGTCAAAGTCGATTCCTGATAGACTTTAATTGAGGGTCTAGCTTAAGATTCAAAGACATTTAGTTAGAATTTGTTGCACCTCTTCAAAGAGTTATAGACATATAAAGCGATACAAAGATTTACAAAATGACACACCAAGGACTCCCTGTAAAACATCACAAAATCTGTATAAAATGTACAAAGTGATTGAAGAATGCTGTAAAATGATAACGTTTAACCGAGTATAACCGGCTTTATAATTTGATCTCTAAATATGACATTTTATACAATAATCAATTTGGTTTTCGTAGTAATCATGCGACTTGTATGGCTGCCCTAACTCTCACCGACAAAATTGCCCAAACAAGGTTTAGACAATAAATCTACTACTTCTGCTTCATTTCTCGATCTTTCTAAAGCTTTTGATACTATTGATCATTCTATTTTTACTATTCATTTACGGTATAAGAGGAACTGCTCATAACTGGTTTAAAAGATATCTATATAATAATCGATCTCATTTTGTTCATTATAATGGTGTCAAGTCATCTAATCTTTTTTGCAAGATGGGTATTCCGCAAGGTTTTATTTTAGGATTCTTATTATTTCTACATAAATGATATTTATATGTCTACGTCTAATATGAATCTCCTGTTGTTTGCTGATGACACAACTACATTTTTGCAAGGTCCTTTTGTGAAGGCTGTCTTGCCAAAAATTGCACACGAATTTTCTAATATTCATAAGTGGTTAAATGTAAATAAGCTAACTTTAAATATTTCCACTGCTACTTTTTTATTATTTGATAACAAAGTTTTGAGTCCAATCGATTATACGTTAAATTTGGAAGGAATTCCCATTGTTACTACTAAGTTTTTATACCTATATTGATTGTAAACTTGACTGGAAGAAGCATATATCTTGTATATGTAAGAGGGTAGCCACAACGCGTGGAATTCTCAACCGTCATACACTTTTTCTACCAAAAAGTACCCTTTTAACTCTTTACAATTCCCTTATTCTCCCTCGCTTAAATTATAATCTTATTGTGTGGGGAAACACTCATGCCACTTTACTTAACACTTTATTCAAACTCTAAAAGCAAGCACTTAGGAACATATGCATATTATCTCTGGTACGGTATGTTTTACAAAAACCCTTAAACGTAAATGCATCATGAACTATTGATTTGTATTTAATCATTCCCGTTTACTGTTAAATACTTACATTCTTACTTGCATCATTACTTTACCTGAAGTCGGGTGAGGTGGAATGGGGACCCGTGGCTTCGATTGTATCTACTGGTGTGTGGGGTGGGGGCGTTTTGTACTACCAAATTTGTTATCATTTTTGTTCTGTAATTTGATAGTGTTGTACTCAGTTAAGCTCACCAGAGTTTTTATACACTTCCTTTCACAACCAGATATATTCTTCTGTATATACATTTTGCGTAAATTTCATAATATACTTGTAAATAAAACTCTTCTGTAATAATATGCAAATATGTTGAGAGAAAAAAAAAATGAAATGAAACCTTATCGGACTCATACTGCACCTCTATTCAAAGAATTAGGAATTCTTGAGTTATTTGACCTTTTCTCCTACCAATTAGGGATATTTCTATTTCGGTTTTATCATGGCCTCCTCCCTAAGCTTTTTTATTCTTTTTTCAATTTCAGTACTGCCTTCCATTCAACATAATACTCGATCTAAAAACCAAATGCATACTCCTCTACCACAAACACGTATTATGCAGTATCAAGTGCGATGTACAGGTGTTAAATTATGAAGATCTCTACCCATTACCATTAGAAATTCGTTATAGTTGTTGATATTTAGATAGAAACTTAAAACCTATCTGTTAAATAATACGCCCAGTTAGAATTAGATTTGTATCCCTTCCATATACGGTATATTATCTGTTTCTGTATACGTAATGTAATATTGGGGAGGGGGCTAATGCACCACGGGAAGCGTACGTGGAACTGTTTGTCGGTTGTTGAATTAGGGTGTGAAGGGGCCGGTGTACTAGGAGGGGTGAGGGGGTTAGGTTGCATTTATATTTAATATTATTATTCATTTTCAAGGATCAGACTAAAAAAGATTACTTACTTCTGGTCCTTTATCTTCTTTTAGTTAGTTACCACATCACATAGTCATAGCTAAGTGTATGTTCTATACTCATGTTTCTTACAAAATGTTTTGAAATATTCCATTGTCCAAACTTCTTGCTATGATTTATGTATATGTTGTTGTAAACTGATCTGAAGATTAAAATAAATCAAATTAAATCAAACCTGAGGCGGGATTTGCCTACCGCAGTGGAAGAAAGTCAAAAGTGTGTGTGTGTGTGAGAAAAGAGGAGGAAGGGGAAGGGGGGGGGGGTGGTTGCAAAATCACGCTAAAATACAACACCCATTAATAGTATCCATTTGGACAAAAAGTGAGGGTGGGGAAAGTGCCCCTTGCTATGCTCAAACCATATAAGTAGAATCCACGGGACCAGGAGGTAAGATTCCTCTACTTTTTCAAAAACTGACAAAAGTGCCCCTTTTCTAAAATGAAATGTGCCCCTCAATTACTGTCCAAGAAGCGCCCGAACTTATAACAAAAACAGGCTTATCCCCACCCCAAAATATATGTTGAGCTACTACATCATTACTGTTCTAGTTTTAAGGAGACATTCTACGGTACTACCCTCTCTCATTGTCTCCATCAAGATAAATAGTAGGATTCAAAAATTTAACTGGCACATGATAAAAACAAGAAGAAACCACAATACCACATGCATGCCTACCCAAATGTGAGGACAAAAAGGAGGCGCTCATTTGCGCTTGAATGGACGCAAAGCATGTAGCTAGCAGCAATCAAAATTTCCTGATATAATCATCTGTGTAATTTGGCAAAATTGTTTACCATCTCGAAGCAACGGAACAAGGACTTAAAAGAAAATTTATCTCAAGATTTACTCAAGTTTGAAATTTAACTTGATAATCAGTTTAAATTGATGCCAATAATTTTTTTATTTGGTATCATATTCAGCTCATTTTGAATTAAGTTAACGTTTTATTTAAGTGATAAAAGCGTCTTTGCCGAGTACCAAATGTTCAGACCGATCAACATTTGTCTAACGTTAGTCGTTAGGCCTAACGTCAAATAATTTAACGTTAGGCTTTGACACTGACACAGTGACAGTGACAGTGTTGCATAGTGGTGAGTTATAATATTCCCTTCAATACTAGGCCTGAGCTCTTTATATTGCTTTTGATTCTGGTATCATACCTAGTATGATAGTATCTGGTATCATGGACTGAAGGTAGGCTAAGGCCAATTTATAGCATAGCATAGAACATCCCGAAAGCATCCAGTGCTGGACCACGGCCTTTAATAACCAGTTGTGAACTCACTGGTTGCAGACCTACGGAAATAAGAATAAATATTATTAGGGTGATGTGCCAGACTGTAGCCTGTACTCCTGTACTACGGGTCATTCTCAGGTTCTAACATATCCCTCACTGCGGCTGACATTCTCATGGTTGGAGTCAATGAGCTCAGTACGGTTTTGCCAAGTAGGCCTAGAGGCAAAACTTTATCATTACAGTTGATGGAATATTTTTTATGAATACTTTGTAATTAATGGTAACACGTTGCTCATATATGATGGAAAACTATTTAGTACACATTTGAAGAAGAAATAATTCTGTCCAGTATTTGTTAAAAGATGACAAGAAATATGTTTTTCTCTCATTGACTGCAATAATAACTGTTTGTTTTCCCTTTACTGAAGTTTGACATTGTCAAAAAAGCATTGTTACGTCGCCGTGCACCACATCTTACCCGGATGTCCGACCTCGAGAATTGGGATTGCTGTACGACTACGAGGGTTGTTGTAGGCCTAGATTGTAAACACAAAGTTTGAATAACTCAGATGCACATATTGTAGGGATCCACCCTAAATAAGGCAACTTTACTTCACAAGGACAAGTAACTGACTCCCTGTATTAATGCTATTCTCCTGTTACCTGACACTGCAGTGCCTGATACAATACAACATACAGAATTCCTCCACATCAGGAACACATTAGCTTACATTTCATTGCTTAAGTTCTAACCCTGCTTTAAAACATGATATTTCCATAAAATCCAGTGTGATGTTTTTTTAACAAAGCCCTGCAAATTTTGAAGACATACCAAGATTTTGTAAACCTAAAATTAATTTCTCGTGCCCTAACTTAATTTTAGTCGGAAATTTGTAATACTCTCATCAGAATTTTTAGCCCTAAAGACAAATTTTAAAGCCCTGACAGGAGTTTTTTATAGTTTAATTTTTCAAGCCCTAACTCGGAAAACACTTTAAGTTTGCACGAATTTTAGACCCTAATCCGGACTTCTTTAAATATTCTAGTCAGAATTTCTAACCCTAAAGTCAAAGTTTAAAGCTCTGACAGGATTTTTTTTAAGCCTACATTGAGTCGAATTTTCAAGAACTAACTTAGCAAAAAAAACCTAAAAAACTTGACATTGGTGCAAATTTTTCAATATTAGTGGGAATTAAGCCCAAACCCTGCTGTAAAACACATGATAGGCCTATTTCATTTAAACTTATATAGGGGGAATATTCCTTTTGGACAAAGCCTTGCAAACTTAGAAGGGCTGATACTAGGCCAAGCATTCTTGCACGTGATATGTCACCTGACTCTCTACAACCACTAGACAGCAGTTATCCTATTACACATTTGTGTTACTAGATCTGTATGCTGGGCGAGGGGGGGGGGGGGGGACGGGTACTTTATATATAACAATTAAACATGAATTATGTTGGCAAATAAAAATACATGTCTGTCAGTACTGGTCTTTTTTCTAGGGCCGCTGACAGGAGAGTCCAAGGGGGGCAATTTCCCTGGACCCAGTGTCCTAGGGGGTTTGGGTCAAAAGGGATTGTACAAATTATATGGGGTCCCAATTCTCAGTTTCCTCAGGGTCCACGTTTCTGCTTTTATCCCCTCCAACCAGTGGCATAGCTAGGGTCCTATGAGCCAGTGGGGCCCTGCATGCCCTATGTTATAATGATATATATTTTTTATGGCCCCCTGATAGGACCTGGGCCAGGGGGTGGCTGCCTCTCTTGGCCCCCATCTTAGTTACGCCACTGCCTGTCTCCCATTTCAGCATTCAGTAAAGACATAAACCTTAGTTACCCTTCATTAGACCATTCAAAGTAATTTAATCTATTGTAGACCGTTAAAAGCATACTGCATGTGGTACTACGTGATATTGGATACTCAGGGTTCTGCATGGTACATGTACATTTTTATTCTTTAAAATGGTTTGTATAATTACTTACAGAAACTAATTTCAATTTGTTGATTACAGTTTAAATGTCTTACAGGTTCCCTTAAGATGTCTAGGAATAGTGACCTTGGACTCAGCTTGACCGGGTCTCAAATAGGTACTCCCAAGAGGAGTACCTACTCTTCGGCATCTGGTGCCCGACCATCGAGTGGGGGCAGCAGACCAAATTCAAGCCGTAACCACAAAGCAGGAACAAGTGGTGGTTCGAACTCACAGGCTCCACTCTCAGCGAGATCTGTGACATTTAGAGGCACTAAAAATACTCCAAGGTCAGCCAGATCTAGCTCAGGTCAAGGGAAGGCCACTTCAAGCAACGTCACACCAAGGGGTATATTGTCATCACCCAAAGATCCTGCAAGAAAGAATTCATTTGGTCCTGATGGAGACAAGGTAAGTATTAAAGAAAGTGACACCTCCAATCTTGGACAAAAATGTTGGACCATTTCAGCTTGGCTAAGAGCTTGGTATTGAATGTTATGATTCCTGATTATTTATTTTCTCAACTTTTAACTCCCTCTTTCCAATGTTGGATTTGTTTGTGTTATAATGGTCAACATTGAATGGTGTGGGAAGGGAAGGGAGGGGTGACGTCAAGAAGATTATGCAAATGTCTTAAGAATAAGAAAATACTAATTAAAAATGATAGAATACAGATGGAAGAACCACTAAGACAAAGTGGCAGTATAAATGATTTATGGAGAATAGAAAAGAAGAATTCAGCATCCATAAAAGCAGTACAAACTTTCACCAAGTTCTCCAACGAGTTTTGTCCAAGATTGTAGATATGTTTAGTTTGGTTGAAGTTCCAAGTAGCACTAGGGATACTGTGATAGATAACTGTATCCCTGCTTACACTCAAACAAATTATGTTGAGGCAGTTTAACATCTTACTAAAACTCTTTGATTTTTTTCTCCCAGAAGTTCAGCCAGTGATGACTTATAAGTGTTGTTTGTGTTGAGTGGTGGTGTTTGTAGCTAATTGTTGGTGTTTGTAGCTAATTGTTGAGTGGTGGTGTTTGTAGCTAATTGTTGATTGGTGGTGTTTGTAGCTAATTGTTGATTGGTGGTGTTTGTAGCTAATTGTTGATTGGTGGTGTTTGTAGCTAATTGTTGATTGGTGGTATTTGTAGCTAATTGTTGAGTGGTGGTGTTTGTAGCTAATTGTTGATTGGTGGTGTTTGTAGCTAATTGTTGATTGGTGGTGTTTGTAGCTAATTGTTGATTTGTTGTGTTTGTAGTTAATTGTTGATTGGTGATGTTTGTAGCTAATTGTTGATTGGTGGTGTTTGTAGCTAATTGTTGATTGGTGGTGTTTGTAGTTAATTGTTGAGTGGTGGTGTTTGTAGCTAATTGTTGATTGGTGGTGTTTGTAGCTAATTGTTGATTGGTGGTGTTTGTAGCTAATTGTTGAGTGGTGGTGTTTGTAGCTAATTGTTGAGTGGTGGTGTTTGTAGCTAATTGTTGATTGGTGGTGTTTGTAGCTAATTGTTGATTGGTGGTGTTTGTAACTAATTGTTGATTTGTTGTGTTTGTAGTTAATTGTTGATTAGTGGTGTTTGTAGCTAATTGTTGATTGGTGGTGTTCGTAGCTAATTGTTGAGTGGTGGTGTTTGTAGCTAATTGTTGATTGGTGGTGTTTGTAGCTAATTGTTGATTGATGGTGTTTGTAGCTAATTGTTGAGTGGTGGTGTTTGTAGCTAATTGTTGATTGGTGGTGTTTGTAGCTAATTGTTGATTGGTGGTGTTTGATAGCTAATTGTTGATTGTTGTTTGTAGGTGTTGTTTGTAGCTAATTGTAGCTAATTGTTGAGTGGTGGTGTTTGTAGCTAATTGTTGATTGGTGGTGTTTGTAGTTGATTGGTGGTGTTTGTAGCTAATTGTTGATTGGTGGTGTTTGTAGCTAATTGTTGATTGGTGGTGTTTGTAGCTAATTGTTGATTGGTGGTAATTGTAGCTAATTGTTGATTGGCGCTGTTGTAGCTAATTGTTGATTGGTGGTATGACCAAACTTTATAAGATATTTGGCATAGTTAGTTATTTTCTTTGAAACTAAGTTTGCATCTCTGGAAAAGCAATATATTAAACATTAGGTAATGAAGTGCTATTTAGTTGATGACATAACATAAATAAAATGGTTTCACTTTTTAAAACCTAGTTCATGGTCTGTGGCAGCGATTCTTAATAGGCAGCCTGCAGGCCAAATCTGGCCTGCCAGACAATCCAATCTGGCCCGCGAACAATAGTCATTATATAATGCAATACAGTGCATTGCTTGTAAGATCAATCCAAAAGAGATCAGTAAAAATCGCAAAATACTCCTTTATTTTGGCTTTTTCCTAGGCAGATCAGCTCACTAAAACATTGTGGCTTATCAAATAAAATGTTATCTTTAGTTCCGCTCGGACTTGCGGCTTGTCAAAGGAAAGTGGATTGGAGAACCACCGACATCCTTCTAATCGTGCACGCTCTCAACTTGTTTGTATTCAGGGCTGCTTTGACTGGTTTTGTTTGTCACATGATGCTGGTTTTGCCATGTGATTGGTCCACATCCTGAATCTGTTGTGAAATGATGGCCCTTTCAAAAAATGTAATTAAGAACCCTTGGTCTATGGTGTCAAAAGCTGCAGACAGATCTAATGATACCAAGAATACTCCATGTTTCTTGTCAAGGAAACATAATCATTCTGAACTTTCACTAAATGATTAATTGTAACTAAAACTATTATTGTTAAATGTTTGTGTTAAGAATTAAATTTTAGTCAGAGAATAAAAAAAATGAATGAAAATAATAATCTAAGAAATAGATAGTACATTTACTGTAGCAAACTCTGTAATCATTTACTGCTATATTAGGATTATCCATACAATTCGTGCCTTGCGCATGCAGCTTCATAGATTTGATTAAAAGGTACTTAAATAGTTTTGTTGTGAAACAAAAAAATGATTACTTTAACAGAGAATAGAAGTCGATGTGCAGAGTTTCTCAAAGTTTTTTTTTCTTTTCCCTTTACAGACACAGATGCAAAATGGGCATACAGATGGTTTAGGAAATGCTGATTGGAGTTCATCCAGGCATAGGAGAGGTAGGTAGGATCTGAATAGGCAAGCATAGGAGAGGTATGTAGAATCTGAATAGGCAAGCATAGGAGAGGTATGTAGAATCTGAATAGGCAAGCATAGGAGAGGTATGTAGAATCTGAATAGGCAAGCATAGGAGAGGTATGTAGAATCTGAATAGGCAAGCATAGGAGAGGTATGTAGAATCTGAATAGGCAAGCATAGGAGAGGTATGTAGAATCTGAATAGGCAAGCATAAGAGAGGTATGTAGGATCTGAATAGGCTAAAGGGGCTCCCAGTCGAGGGCATCTTTTGTGCCAAGTAAAGGACAATTTGAAATAGTGCAGGGCTATTTTTTTAAACTTGTGTCGTTGAAAAATTACTTTGGTATTTATAAGAAATAACTGTCTTATTTGAAAATTTGTAGCAATTTTTTTTAGAAGCATCACATGCAAGAAAAGCATGAAATTTTCATGAGACTCAAGAAGAATGTGCCCTCTCTTTTTGGCTGCCAACTCGTTTAAGTCGGCAAGAATCCTTCATGAGGATATAAATGCCAAATCAAAACAGTGACAAGCTGCTTTTGCGGAATGCGGATGAACAAAGCATGCTCCGGTAAAGTGCATGTTATATCCCATCTCCTAATTAATCTGTACTCTACCACGCGGCGATATTATCCCCGTTTTGGGTGCCCCGTCTGTGACTCCGCCTCCCAGGTGCATTTTCAAAAAGTGCTGGTAGAGTAAAGATTAAACAAAATATGTTTCCAAGAATAAAGAAAGAGGCAATTGATTTTCAAAGAAATACATCAACATTGTCAAGGGGACTTTTCAGCACACTGGTGAAATCTTTGAAATGCAATAATTCCTGAAAGGAATATATACAAGTAATTTTCTTCACTGATTTTGGTTCTTACACAGTTCCTCTATTCTATTAGGGAGTTACACCTGGGAGTTAAAATCTTGTTCAAACTCTGCATTGAAGGTTAGACATGATATTTCTTCTGTACTCACCTGTAATTTCAGCTGCAAGTTTAAACACAGATGTTACAACTCACAGAAGTGCAGGTAGCGATGACAGTAGAGGGAGCAGCTTGGTGAAGAGCAAAGAAATGGCCAGGTAAGATGTTACCTGTACAAGAACGAAGAAGGTGCTTTGGTGGCTCTCAGTTGTAAACAAATCTGAGGTTTTTATTATGTAAACCAACGTTTGAGATTTTTGGGGAAGGGGGGATCAATGACCCCTTAGTTTTTTTTGTGTTACTTGTGCACTCATTTAAAATTTGCATGCCTCCTCATCCATCAATACCATTTTGTGTGTTTCATAGTTTTGGAAAGTAATACAAAAAATTCTTAAATTTTGATAGCACTGAAGATTTTTTGGCACTGTTTGATTCATCGCATCAGCCAGTGATAAAGAACAAGACACCCACTTCAAAGGGCAGGAGGAATTCAGCACCAAGGAAACCGAGAGAACCAGTAAGTAGGACACGGTCAGTGAGTCAACTTTGATGGACATCAAGATGCATCATTTAGACTGCTTTATTGTTTTATCTTATTCATGTATCTGAACTAAAGATTCTGGCATAAATATCTTACAAAAAATTATCTATATAACAACATTTAAGTGTTTGTAAGTTTAAATAAGTGAAGAGCAGACGATCGTTCTCACCCGACAAAATGGCAATGTAAACAAAGTCACATGACCTCATGACATTAGCTGAAACACCCTTATTGTTCGTATTACAACTTTTAGAATTTCCAGCTTTCTGTTTGTAAGAAAATAAATATTAGTAAGCTGCGAGGCTGGATCAAAGTGGTGACTGATTTCTTAAGTTCATTTTGTAATTGTCTATCATAATTCTTTTAAGGGATGACAAATTTGAGACTGCCGTACCTCAACCAAATTCCGGTAAGGAATAGACATTCTTATCCTTTCCCATGACTGAAATTTAGGAAGGAAATTTTAAGTACGTAAATATTTTGAGCTTCTGCCTTGTCATTTATCAGAATATAATCATATATTGAAAGTTCCTCAGTTTTGAGAAGCAAATAATCAAATTTTAAAAAGTATTGACTAAAGAATGTACTTAAATTAAAAAAAACTATTGACTAAAGAATGTATTTACTACTGCAGATATTTCTGATGATCTATTTTATATACAGATATCTAGTAGAGCTTTTGCCATACCCAACAGCGCAAGAAGTACAAGTACCGTTAATTCGTATCGTCCTGATTCTGCGTGTCCTGATTCTGCTCGTCCTGATTCTGCTCGTCCTGATTCTGCTCGTCCTGATTCTGCTCGTCCTGATTCTGCTCGTCCTGATTCTGCTCGTCCTGATTCTGCTCGTCCTGATTCTGCTCGTCCTGATTCTGCTTTAGATGTTGATGAAGCTAGGCTTCCCACTGATAGAAACATCACCCCTAGAACTCCAAATCTGCACGAACAATCAATTGATACCAAGAATTTGGTTCAAAATTCACTAGCGAATGTAATGAAATTAGTGCAATCAACAAAAATTGATCAAGATCGGCACGTCAATCGTATTGTGGAAGATGACGATGACGATTTTGTGCCAAATGAAGAAATTGTGTATCATGCGAACAATAAGATCAATGGGAGACTTTCCTCTGGTTACAGCAAGGCAAGTTTAGAATTTGAAGGAAACAAACTAACAAAAACTTCTTCAAAGAGGATAGAATCTCCTTCTGCCTCTAAGATTGATCAGAGAAATAGTTTGTCGGAACATCCTACGGCAGAGGAATACATCAAGAACGTAAACGATTCGACGATCAAAATCCAGAGGTGGTATAGGAATCAGAAAGCGAGAAAAAAACTACAAGGGGAGGAGGAGATTAAGAGAATTTTAAGAAGCAAGAGGCAAGAAAGGGAGGAGCTTGGCAATGCTGAGACAATGAATCAAGTTAAGGAGGAGCAAAAATCCAAGGACCGGAGGCGGGTGAGAGAAGAGAAGCAGCGATTGGCTAGGCAGGCTGCCATTGAGGTAAGAGGCGTGGTTTGTTCCCTTAGTGATTGAGAACAAAAAGTTCCACAAAAAATTGATACATTGAAAATTGAAAAGTATTAATTTTGAATGTATCACAGTACTAACCCTCATCAAAATTTGTAAACAAAATTTACTTTTTATTCTTCGTGGCGTTTAACATTTAGGGGATGAACTGTGTAAAATGTTTATTTTTAGTGGACAAGGGAGAAAACAATAAATGTATTGATGTGGAACAAGAAGTACTGCAAAAAATTGATGTTAAATTTTGAATGTATCACAGTACAAAACCCCAACAAAATTTAAGAAAAATATATGGATTTGTTGTGCCCGGCATTCAGCATTTAGAGGATAGAACAGGGCAGTAGTATGACTAACTAAATGAACCTCTTCCAGAAAAATCCTCCAGATAAAATAATCTCCTTCCTTCAGCATGCATCCCTCTACAACCATATTTAATTCTCCTCTTCCACCCCCTCTCTACTTTGTTTTTGTTTTACCCATGCACCTCCTCTCTCGATCACAGCTTTCTGGCTTTAGTTCTTGAATTTCTCTCATTCTCCCCCTGGTTTGTTTCCTTACTACCTCTAAAATGATCTGACCTCTCAGGCACAATTTGACCTTCGTTGTCGTGGTGCCGTTAAGACCTCATCAAACAAACAAACAATTTATTTGAAAAAGAAAAAAACTTTGCAAATAATTTTTTTTTTCTGCAAAGGATTAGCTCAGATATGTCTTTCTTGTATGGAAGAGTGATTGTGGCAGAAAATCACAAAGGAAGATTTTCATTCGTTTTTCTTGGAATTTGTATGACTTAGTAGGTTATTTGACAACCTACCCCGAGGCTTATTAGTTGTATATCTTTGTAGATATCATGGTATTACCCTGTCATTCCCTAAGCTGGGTTTGACATGAATTTATTCAACAATTGTCTCCATGAAATGTGCAGGAACTCCAACGAAAAAGGGAGGAGAAGCAGAGAGAGATCAAGGAGAAGGCTGAAGAGGAACTGAAGTTTCTTCAGGCCAGCGGAAAACTCTCCAAGAAACCTGGCGCAAAGAAAAGTACCAAAAAGAACTCCAACCAACTTAAGAAATGGAAAAGTTGATCAAAGGGCTGTAGGCAATCTGTCGCAGAAACCAAATTCTGATGTCAAGACTGGGGAGAGACCTGGCACTGCTGGTAGCGCGAACGGCAAAGTGAAAGATATATTTGAGGTACGTAGAAAGTGGTTGTTTTGGGTCGTCAATGCTTTAATTTACGAAACAGAAAGTATTATTGTTTTTCCATTCAAGAAAATTTTTTGGTTGGTTTTTGGACAGAAGAAACATCAACTAGTGTCATTGCACTAAAGAGATGATTTAGTTGATCATTTTGCAGGGCTGACAAAAGTTTGCAATATGGAAAATTGGTGAGATTTCTTATCTCAGGAAAATTACTACACCCATCAGCAGTGAATCTGACACACACTAGTGATGTCACTTCCGTGGTGGTTATTCATTGGCATGTTAGGTTTTCTGTTAATTTTTTCAACTAATTAGAAACATCAAATTGTATCGTATATCTATATTCACATTAACACGATAACTGACCTCTAATTCCGTAGGCTTCTTCTCCAAGAAGTACTGACGTAGTTGGGGTACCAACGAATGATGTCGATCCGTACGTTGGTCCCACAGATGAACCAAGCATTACAACTAACACGAAGACAACTCTGGATGACTTGCTGGACACATTAAAACAGCTTGAAGAACCTGTGAGGGCCCCGAGTCCTGAAGCTAAGAAACACAAAGGACCAGCTTGGTGTAAGTTGAATTACCTTTTTCATAACTTTTATGTGATCATTATTTGTGTTTGTATTTCACTTTTAGGCATATGCCAGGGAAAGTACACATAAGTCACAATGACTTGTTTTCAGTGTGTACCCGATGAATTTGCCAGGATGGAAAGTGGATGAATACCAGGGTTAATACCCTGCTCTTTTCGAAAAGTGTTCAGTGAAAGAGGCAGGGAGTGAAATTCCTACCATCTGGACTGATGGCTTTACATCCCCTCCGAAGGACGGTGAGCACCACCCAACCACTGGCCTCTTTTCACAAAGGTCGGGTGGGGGAGAAGGTATGATGCAGAAGACAAACCTCTGCGCTTGATGTCAGTGTATATCATTCTGCATATTTGTGGAAAAATCGCTGGTTAAATCGCCATTGGACTCGAACCTGGGACCTCCAGCATCCCAGTCGTTCTCTCAGTCGACTGAGCTTCCTGCCATTAGAGTAAGGAAAGCTAAGTGAAGGGAGTCAAGATTAACTTGCTGGAAATCCCCCTCTCTCCAATTCAAATGCAAATACCAAACAAAATTATATTTACCATGAAGTGAGTTTTCACTATTTTCATGTTTTGTAGTAGATTTTTATCCAATTTACTAACTGCTGCTTGTACTGTTTAGTTATATTAAATCTATGAGGCCGGTGCTTTACCCCAGTTTCCGTGGTACAGGTGGATAATAGTAAACGAATCTTCCTGGCCACAGGACACCAGTTCATTGCAGGTTAAGCCCTCAGCAAGGCTGGTGTACTCATTTTACAAGTAGGTAGACTGAATTAACATCTCAATGAGTTACAAAATATAAGCCACACCCACCATAGCAACGCGGTAACTAGGTGGGGCAAATAAACCTCAAATCCACAATCGTGCATTACCAATGCATTGACATTTAGATGTTTGTGAGGCCTGTCACAAGCTTGGTCCATTTATGGCACTTCTATGGATCTTTAGAGTTTTTAGCAAAAGGGATAAACAAAATTCAGTTTGCTAAGGGTTCTTGGGTAACAGCAATCAGATTTACAAAGCCCGCAGCAGGCCCATAAGCACAATTTTTGTTCACCATTTTGCCGTCAGTCAGTCTGTGTGTGCAGAAATTTGTTTTGTACTGTACTGTACCAGTACCGCATGGGATGTTTTCCCCACTTAGTTATGCAGATTTTGTTGCTAGGCAAATTTATGCGGTGAGTGGTTAAAAAAGCTGTCAATCATTTAATTCAAACAGGTTATGCCTCCCTCTACAACCATATTTAATTCTCCTCTTTCACCCCCTCTCTACTTTGTGTTTGTGTCAATCTTGCACCTCCCCTCTCAATCACAGCTTTCTGACCTTTTGTTCTTGAATTTCTCTCATTCTCCCCCTGTTTCATTTCCTTCCTACCTCTAGAATGATCTGACCTCTCAGGCACAATTTGACCTTTGTTGTCGTGGTGCCGTTAAGCCCTAATCAAATAAACAAACAAACAAACAGGTTAATTGGAATAAAGTGTCTTTGCTCAAGGACACAAAGCTGGACTCGTGCCAGGAATCAAACCCAGTTCTTTTGAATCCCTACTACTGAGCCGCTATGCCTCACACACTTGTATAGTTTGCTAGACCTTTGAACTTTCTTTCTGTTTTCTCTTTAGTGGATATTTTTGATGAGAAGGTGGTGGAGGAAGAAGATGAAAATGATCTCGCAGCCAGTCTGAAAGCTCTCGAGGAGCAAAATCCAGTCTACCTGTCTGCAGAGAACTTACAAGAACTTACGACTAACGTAAAAGTTCCAAGACAAGCCAAGCCCAAGGCCACTTCCCATGCGCTGCTTACTGAAGAAAAACTGAAGTGAGTTAAATATTCTTTTATTTCCAAGACTTTATGTACATTCACATACTTTTTGCCAATGAAAATTATTAGAATGGGGCATTTTGATTGTTTTGACAAAACAATTTCATTTGGTGTACATGTACATCCATTCAGTTTATGATGTAAATGAAAACCACTAGAACTTAAAAATGCCATGAAATTTTTAGCATGGAGTAATTTTGTGTATCAGAAATAGGGATCCTTCTGTGACACAGTTAGCATATGAATGACAGATCATCATCCATACCACACATGAAGCATAACATACCATCATCCATACCACACATGAAGCATGACAGACCATCATCCATACCACACATAAAGCATGACAGACCATCATCCATACCACACATGAAGCATGACAGACCATCATTCATACCACACATGAAGCATGACAGACCATCATCCATACCACACATGAAGCATGACAGACCATCATCCATACCACACATGAAGCATGACAGACCATCATCCATACCACACATCAAGCATGACAGACCATCATCCATACCACACATGAAGCATGACAGACCATCATCCATACTACACATGAAGCATGACAGACCATCATCTATACCACACATGGAGTATGACAGACCATCATCCTTACCACACATGAAGCATGACAGACCATCATCCATACCACACATGAAGCATGACAGACCATCATCCATACTACACATGAAGCATGACAGACCATCATCCATACCACATATAAAGCATGACAGACCATCATCCATACCACACATGAAGCATGACAGATCATCATCCATACCACACATGAAGCATGACAGATCATCATCCATACTACACATGAAGCATGACAGACTATCATCCATACCACACATGAAGCATGACAGACCATCATCCATACCACACATGAAGCATGACAGACCATCATCCATACCACACATGAAGCATGACAGACCATCATCCATACCACACATGAAGCATGACAGATCATCATCCATACCACACATGAAGCATGACAGATCATCATCCATACTACACATGAAGCATGACAGACCATCATCCATACTACACATGAAGCATGACAGACCATCATCCATACCACACATGAAGCATGACAGACCATCATCCATACCACACATGAAGCATGACAGACCATCATCCATACCACACATGAAGCATGACAGATCATCATCCATACTACACATGAAGCATGACAGACCATCATCCATACCACACATGAAGCATGACAGACCATCATCCATACCACACATGAAGCATGACAGACCATCATCCATACCACACATGAAGCATGACAGACCATCATCCATACCACACATGAAGCATGACAGACAGACCATCATCCATACCACACATGAAGCATGACAGACAGACCATCATCCATACCACACATGAAGCATGACAGACCATCATCTATACCACACATGGAGCATGACAGACCATCATCCATACCACACATGAAGCATGACAGACCATCATCTGTACCACACATGGAGTATGACAGACCATCATCCATACCACACATGAAGCATGACAGACCATCATCTATACCACACATGGAGCATGACAGACCATCATCCATACCACACATGAAGCATGACAGACCATCATCCGTACCACACATGAAGCATGACAGACCATCATCCATACCACACATGAAGCATGACAGACCATCATCCATACCACACATGAAGCATGACAGACCATCATCCATACCACACATGAAGCATGACAGACCATCATCCATACCACACATAAAGCATGACAGATCATCATCCATACCACACATGAAGCATGACAGACCATCATCCATACCACACATAAAGCATGACAGACCATCATCCATACCACACATGAAGCATGACAGACCATCATCCATACCACACATGAAGCATGACAGACCATCATCCATACCACACATGAAGCATGACAGACCATCATCTATACCACACATGGAGCATGACAGACCATCATCCATACCACACATGAAGCATGACAGACCATCATCTATACCACACATGGAGTATGACAGACCATCATCCATACCACACATGAAGCATGACAGACCATCATCCATGCCACACATGGAGCATGACAGACCATCATCCATACCACACATGAAGCATGACAGACCATCATCCATACCATACATGAAGCATGACAGACCATCAAGCATACCACACATGAAGCCTTAGTTCTATTTTAGGTGAAAAATAAATCCTCCAACACAGTGTCTCATCTATCTGGCCAGAAGAGGAATCTTATAGAAACGAGTGAAAGGGAAAAAAGAGTTTTAATCGACTTTCTCAATGTCAGCTCGAGCAGATGAGCCTAATATATCCTGTGATGGAGAGGATAGGTCTCTAATTTTGGCAGGAAATTTCTGCATTCAATTTGTGAGTACTTTCTCACATCACTTCTGGCCACTATTGTAGCTTCCTTTGTCTCATAACAAATGTTATGACAAACAATAATGATATTGGTAACTTATAAAGTGAAGATACATATCCACCAAAGAGTTGCTCATGGTGCAATGCAAATATGAAAAACATATTGACAAAGACATGAGTGACTTTTCTTTGTATGCGTGTGTTGTTTGACGGAGGTTATGTTTTCATCTGCGTTTATTTGTCTGTTTGTTTGTTTTTCTTCAGTGTGTGAGTTTGTTATTGCTTATGGAAGAAGTGATTAAAAGTTGGGACATATTGGAACAGGGTTGGGAGAGGGGATGTTTAGGAAAGTTGGGACATATTGGAACAGGGGTAGGAGTGGGAATGTTTAGGGAAGTTGGGACATATTGGAACAGGGTTGGGAGAGGGGAAGTTTAGGGACGTTGGGACATACTGGAATGGGTAGGAGTGGGGATGTTTAGGGAAGTTGGGACATATTGGAACAGGGTTGGGAGAGGGGAAGTTTAGGGAAGTTGGGACATACTGGAATGGGTAGGAGTGGGGATGTTTAGGGAAGTTGGGACATATTGGAACAGGGTTGGGGATGGGGATGTTTAGGGGAAGTTTTGGAACAGGGGTAGGAGTGGGGATGTTTAGGGAAGTGTTTAGGGACATATTGAACAGGGGTAGGAGTGGGGATGTTTAGGGAAGTTGGGACATATTGGAACAGGGTAGGAGGGGGATGTTTAGGAAGTTGAAACAGTTGGGACAGGAAGTTGGGACATATTGGAACAGGGGTAGGAGTGGAGATGTTTAGGGAAGTTGGGACATATTGGAACGAGTAGGAGTGGGGATGTTCAGGGAAGTTGGGACATTTTGGAACAGGGGTAGAAGTGGGGATGTTTAGGGAAGTTGGGACATATTGGAACAGGGTAGGAGTGGGGATGTTTAGGGAAGTTGGGACATATTGGAACAGGGGTAGGAGTGGGGATGTTTAGGGAAGTTGGGACATATTGGAACGAGTAGGAGTGGGGATGTTTAGGGAAGTTGGGACATATTGGAACAGGGTAGAAGTGGGGATGTTTAGGGGGTAGAAGTGGGGATGTTTAGGAAGTTGGGACATATTGGAACAGTAGGACATATTGGAACAGGGGTAGGAGGGGGATGTTTAGGAACAGGGTAGAAGTGGGGATGTTTAGGGAAGTTGGGACATATTGGAACAGGGTAGAAGTAGGGAAGTTGGGACATATTGGAACAGGGGTAGGGAAGTTTAGGATGTTTAGGGGGACATTATTGGAACAGGGTAGGAGTGGGGATGTTTAGGAAGTTGGGACATATATTGGAACAGAAGTTTGGGACATATTGGAACAGGGGTAGGAGTGGGGATGTTTAGGGAAGTTGGGACATATTTAGGAGGGGGATGTTTAGAGAAGTTGGGACATATTGGAACAGGGGTAGGAGTGGGGATGTTTAGGGAAGTTGGGACATATTGGAACAGGGGTAGGAGTGGGGATGTTTAGAGAAGTTGGGACATTTGGAACAGTAGGAACAGGGGTAGAGTGGGGATGTTTAGGAAGTTGGGACATATTGGAACAGGGACAGGGAACAGGGGTAGTGGGGATGTTTAGGGAAGATGTTTAGGGAACAGGGGTAGGAGTTGTTTAGGACATTTGGAACAGGGGTAGGAGTGGGGATGTTTAGGGAAGTTGGGACATATTGGAACAGTGGTAGGAGTGGGGATGTTTAGAGAAGTTGGGACATATTGGAACAGGGGTAAGTTGTTTAGGACATTTGGAACAGGGGTAGAAGTGGGGATGTTTAGGGAAGTTGGGACATATTGGAACAGGGTAGGAGTGGGGATGTTTAGGGAAGTTGGGACATATTGGAACATCGGTAGGAGTGGGGATGTTTAGGGAAGTTGGGACATATTGGAACAGGGGTAGAAGTGGGGATGTTTAGAGAAGTTGGGACATATTGGAACAGTGGTAGGAGTGGGGATGTTTAGGGAAGTTGGGACATATTGGAACAGGGGTCGCAGTGGGGATGTTTAGGGTGAGGTTTGTTATGGCTTAGTTAAAGCTTTCCAATGGAATGTGCTGAACAATGAATTCGTTCCCTGAATGGAAATCCAAACAATCACTTTTCTGGTATCAACAAAAATAACAACAATTGGTTTCTGCTATGAATGGAAAATGATGGAATGCTTAGCCTGAATAAAACAATGATATGGCCTCAGAAAAAATCTGTCAAGATAATCCTAAAGTTCTCAGAATGCGATTGAAAAATACAGATTAAAAGTGAGAAAGAGATGTTTTGGGTATAAAACTTGGTGGATGTACGATTTTTCTGAGGTAGATTGTATTGTGTATGGGGATCAAATTTTCTTATTTCTTATTTATTTCCAGTATAGATTATGTACAATTTATAAATTGGAAAATACAATAATATACATACAAAAAATAAAAATAAAAAGTAAAGGAAAGGAAATAATGTAGAAAATGGAGACTATAAAACGGTTAAAAATATGAAAATGAATACAAAATGATTAAAAAGGGTTAAAAAGTTAAAAAGGGTTGTAATAAGGGGTCTAAAATACCCAAATGTATCACAATTGCAGCTTTATATACAAATAAATTGTTAAAAACTGTTGTTCTAAAACTTGGGATGGTGGCTGGATTTCTCAGATCATAAATGAACTTTAGATTAAAAAAAGTTATTAGGCATGTTGGAATTGCTAAAATTGTATGTATTTGATATTGTTATTGGTAGGAATATGCATATCACATTCATAAAAAGCACAAAAAAATATTATTATTGTTTTTTTTCAGAAATATAATGTCATTTCTGGATGAAGTTGAGCAAGCTGACCCGGAGAGTGTCAGTCAAATCAACACACAAGTAAGAGTTTTTGTTTGTTTGTGTGTGCTTTGTCTTAATTTTGTAGCAAATAATTCCCAGTTTAGAATTCAACGATCCACGGACAACAGCTGAATTGGAAGGCGATACAAAATTGAATCAATTTGACCATTTAACGGAACATTGAATGTTAGAGCCTTTCTGTAATGTATTATGCACATTTTATTGTAATTTTGGGACATCACAACAAGAGAACATAATGAATTACTTTTTCCACTTCTTCACAACCATTGTTTACATGGGAACAGCTGAATATGACAAGAGATTCATGTTCTCTACCAAATCTAGCAGTAGAACAAAGTGTAATGATTTTCAGTGACAGCAATTTGAAAGAATCACATACAGATTTTGAGCTGTCCATTCTTTCATACATCAAAACTTTGCATTTTATAACAATTGTTCAAATTTGATTAGTGCAGGTGCTAACTGTTGTAATTTAATCTACTTTCTTTAAGAATTTGGGCTCTTTCTGGGGAACATCATATTTCTAGCTGTCCATATTCTACCATGAAAAAAATAGAGTATTTTGAAACTGCAATACATGTTATTGTGACCTTTATTATTGACAAATAATCTATATTATACAATGTAGTCAAACACATATATTGTACAAGACTTGCTGCATTGATTGATCATGTGACAACAATGAAATGATTAAATTAAATTTGAAGAGGAGACTGGTGAGGGTGTTGACCGGTGAGGGTGTTGACCGGTGAGGGTGTTGACCGGTGAGGGTGTTGACCGGTGAGGGTGTTGACCGGTGAGGGTGTTGACCGGTGAGGGTGTTGACCGGTGAGGGTGTTGACCGGTGAGGGTGTTGACCGGTGAGGGTGTTGACCGTGAGGGTGTTGTCCGGTCAGGTGTTGACCGGTCAGGTGTTGACCGGTCAGGTGTTGACCGGTCAGGTGTTGACCGGTGAGGGTGTTGACCGGTGAGGGTGTTGACCGGTGAGGGTGTTGACCGGTGAGGGTGTTGACCGGTGAGGGTGTTGACCGGTGAGGGTGTTGACCGGTGCGGGTGTTGACCGGTGCGGGTGTTGACCGGTGAGGGTGTTGACCGGTGAGGGTGTTGACCGGTGAGGGCGTTGACCGGTGAGGGCGTTGACCGGTGAGGGCGTTGACCGGTGAGGGCGTTGACCGGTGAGGGCGTTGACCGGTGAGGGCGTTGACCGGTGAGGGCGTTGACCGGTGAGGGCGTTGACCGGTGAGGGCGTTGACCGGTGAGGGCGTTGACCGGTCAGGGCGTTGACCGGTCAGGGCGTTGACCGGTCAGGGCGTTGACCGGTCAGGGCGTTGACCGGTCAGGGCGTTGACCGGTCAGGGCGTTGACCGGTCAGGGCGTTGACCGGTCGGTGAGGGCGCGACGGCGGTGAGGGCGTTGACCGTGAGGGCGTTGACCGGTGAGGGCGTTGACGGTGAGGGCGTTGACCGGTGAGGGCGTTGACCGGTGAGGGCGTTGACCGGTGAGGGCGTTGACCGGTGAGGGCGTTGACCGGTGAGGGCGTTGACCGGTGAGGGCGTTGACCGGTGAGGGCGTTGACCGTGAGGTTGACCGGTGAGGGCGTTGACCGTGAGGGCGTTGACCGTGAGGGCGTTGACCGTGAGGGCGTTGACCGGTGAGGGCGTTGACCGTGAGGGCGTTGACGGTGAGGGCGTTGACCGTCAGGGCGTTGACCGGTCAGGGCGTTGACCGGTCAGGGCGTTGACCGGTCAGGGCGTTGACCGGTCAGGGCGTTGACCGGTCAGGGCGTTGACCGGTCAGGGCGTTGACCGGTCAGGGCGTTGACCGGTCAGGGCGTTGACCGGTCAGGGCGTTGACCGGTCAGGGCGTTGACCGGTCAGGCGTTGACCGGTCAGGGCGTTGACCGGTCAGGGCGTTGACCGGTCAGGGCGTTGACCGTCAGGGCGTTGACCGGTCAGGGCGTTGACCGGTCAGGGCGTTGACCGGTCAGGGCGTTGACCGGTCATGCTTTTGACCGGTCATGGTGTTGACCGGTCATGGTGTTGGAAGGATATCTCATGAAGTTATTTAGAGATATTGCTAAAAGGGGTGAAACTTGTAATAATTTGTGTCAGGCCTGAAAGGAAATAATGCACATTAAGAGTTGTTACTTGAAAGAAACTAACAACTTTCCTGGCCTGAATAGAAATGTAAACAATAAAGGCCTTACCTCATAAGTATCATAATTGTATGAATTATAATTGTGTACGTGTGGCTGATGTAAGTTCTTTAGGGAATACAACTTTTGAACTTGATTTTATTATTGTTTGCTATTTGCATATCTGTAGAGAGATGCACCATCTGAAATAATTCCCCCGACTCTTATACCCTCGGCCGAGGAGATCATGAAGCTTGAGAGTGCATCTGCCGCAGCCTCAGAGGTAACCAACACCATCCTCTCTCAGAGACTTCAACTGGAGGAGAAGGACAGGACAGTCAAGATGCTTCAGAAGGGTCTGGTAAGTTTTGTTTATATGCTTGAGACAACTAATGTTCAGTGGTCAAGCAACTCAAGAAACAAAATCATGATGATGAAACTACTTCAATATCTTATTCTTAAAGGATTAGTTCGGTGGTCAAGAGAGTTCATCTTATATAAGAAACAAAATTGTGAAGAAACCACTTCCATATCTTTGTAAGAAATAGAAACACCCCATGCAAAATGAAGAATAAAATTGAAGAAAACGTTGTATGTTTATTTTTTTGCATATAGAATCAGCAAAGAGCCATCTGAATTTTGCCTAATGGCGTAGAATATTGAAATTTTATTTTGAGGTAGAAAGAAAACCTTGGGAAATAAAATCATACAAAAGGGAAGAAATTGTAGAAAAATGGTTTGTACATTTTGTGTTTTGATTGTAGAATCAGCAAAGAGAACTGACAGTGCGACACGCCAAGGAGCAAGACAAAGAAATGAAGACGCGGCTTAATGTGCAGAAGGACGAGTATGAAACAACCGTCAAACGTCATTTGTCTTTCATAGATCAGGTAAATTAAACCAAATGTTTTGGAAATATTACCTTTTTTTTTTTGAGGACAGTGTTTCTTGAATATGCTTGCAAGGTCTCTGGACAGGTGAGGGAGACACTTTATTTTCCATCAAAAATCAAACATTCTTCTAAACATCTAAAAATATTTGCAATCTCTAAAAATCGTAACAATCTTATTCAAACTTTGACATTCTGGATTGACTTGTTTGTAAATTTTGAGGTTTTTTTTGCTTTTAAACAGTTATAAAAATTTTCAGGATTTTTTTATACATGCAACATCGACATGCAAAATCCTGTCATTGGGAACTTTAATCGGATGGAAACTAAATGCTCCCTGAATTTAAAAGGCCACCAATTCAAACAAAAATATCATATTATATGGAATTATTTTTTTTTTTTAGATATGGTAATTGATAATATTGATGTTCTTTGATCAATTGCAGCTTATAGATGATAAAAAGCTTGAGTGAAAAATACGATTCAGTTGTAAAGGATCTCAAGCAGATGGACAAAAATATCAGACACGGATCAAAGCCTTGGAAGACAGTAAGCCCTTTTTCCCTTCTACCCCCTTTTCAATTTTGAAATTAAAGTGTCCCTTTTTGGCACAAGAAAGAACAACATTGAAACAGGAGGGAGGGGAAAAAGTGTCAAGTATTTTGACGCGGATTGTAGATACAGAGATATGGTTTTTTGAATTTTTCAGTCAATCTTAAAAATTGATTTATAGATTCTATTTTACATTGCTCCTCATTTAAGTTTGTATCCAAAGTCTTATTCTAGTCATTTTCATCTAGGATGCCTAAAATTGATAAAAACACTTTTTTTGATTGATGGTTAGATTCTTAAAAAAACTAAATCAATCCGAGCCATTATGCTCATAGGGCTGGTGCTTATGCCCGGTTTCCATGGCACAAGTGGATGAGAGTACATGACTCCCTAGATGGGACGCCATCCATTGCAGATTAACTCCCCAGCAGTGCTGGTACTCATTTTACAGCTGAGTGGACTGAAGCAAGTAGAGTATCTTGCTCAAGGACACAATGCAGTGCTCGCGGCAGGAATCGAACCAGGTATCTTTCGCATACGAGCATGACTCCTTGACCACTGAGCCACTGTACCTCTAGAATCTTAACTTTCCTCTTAGAATCACATGTTTGATTCTGAAATTTGATTCCATTCCTGCCTCTTTTGAAACCTCTGTTGGAACCTCTAGCTTAGCAAGCTAAAGGTCTCTGGTTCAATCCCTGGTGGGTCTTCATTCACCCATTCTTCTTAACTGGTTTATCAAATGGACATCTCGACCTACCTACCTACCTACCTCTATTAATTTCCCTCACTCAGTGGACATAGTGGAGCTCAGCATCTACCAAATGATAATTTAAAAGAAAGTTTTATTTTCAGGGCTTCCCACCTTCTGCTTAGTACTCTGAACACGCTTCTTTTAAGAAAATCTAGTGTTTATCCATTTCTGGCCAGGTCAAATCCATGGTCATTCCATGGGTGTCCATCCTTGTTGGTCTTTGCTAAAGTGGCAGTCAACATCAAAGTTTAAGAAAGTCTGTATCCCCAAAAAATGTATAGCTCTCATGATATGTCAATTATTGCGATATTGTGTATGCTGTTTCCATGACATCAAGAATACCTACACGCATATTGTGTTATGTCATTATTGTATGAAAAGTGCATTTCAAAGAAAAATATTTTGAATCAAAATTTCAGAAACATTGCAAATGATAAAATTGAACAAAATATTTCTGCCTATCTGATTGGTTTATATTTTCTTTGCATGCTTGAAAACCTATGTCAGTTATCATGATTTAGTTACTGCTTAGTATTGTATCACATTTTTCCCCATGACAATTGATATCTAATTTACCCATTCCCTAGAGCTGTAATAAATAGTATAATGGCAAATGCATTATCAATTGTGATAGGATATTTTCTTCTTTTTATTGTATCTGATTAATTTCCTTTAGATTTACTTTGTGCTTTATATGAATAGCCATTATCATTACTATAAGTTAATACAAATTTTCTTCTTTTCCAGAATTTCATTTGCAATTGTTCTGAAATTTGTTCACGATTAAAACACCATTTGAATATTTTCCTATTTTAGTCACAACTTGGAACTCCAGAAGGTGAAAGATGTACAAGGTGCAGCAGAAAAGATCCGGAGGGAAAAATGGATTGATGAGAAGACCAAAAAAATTAAGGTATGGGTGTCTGTCTATCAACAATGTCTTATTTTGATTAAAACATTTAAAGAGCTGACTGTCGAAAAGTGACAGCGTGTTGTTTTGACAGCATCAAGGAAATTTTAAAATAACACTGGTTTTATTTTTGACACTTGTGTTGTCAAAGCATTAGGTATTCATGAGAAATAATAATGACTAATTTGAATATTGGTATTACAAATTTTCATTACCATCACACGCATGAAAAATGTGTTCAAATATAACGGCCTCACTTTTTGGCTGCAAGCTCATTTAAAATATCACTTATTCATTGTTTTATTATTTCGTTTCATACAAAGTTCAACAATGTCACATTCAGGCTTAATGAATAGGATGCACCCCCCCTTCCACCTCACCACCACTAATACTAGTATCGACATAAATCACTACCCACCATTCCCTAAACTCTAACAAAGGCATCATCAGAACCAGGGACCTGTCTGCTTGACCAATGAAGACCTCGTTGAAGAATTTTCCAGCCAACACGTCACTGAAGCCCATCATCTCCTCCTCAAAAAAGTTGGTGCCAAACACCCACCAATACCATCTTCCTGACTTTTGTCACACCATCTTTCCCCTCCCACATCACTGTTGGCTATCTGAGAATCCCAGGCGCCCCCTACATTTCCAACCCTCTCCGCTGTCATAAGTGCCAGGGTATGGCTGTGGAAAAACTTCTGCCACAGCCAAGCAAGCTGTTCAACTGTGGAGCCCGGACCATGACAGCGTTTCCTGCACCAACACCCCACACTGCACTAGTTGCGATGGTACTCAACCAGCCAACCATCCTCCTAAAAAGACTGCCCCACCTGGCTTCAGGAAATACAGATAACTAAACTGAAAACCCTTAATCCCAACACCACTTACCCGGATGCCAGGAAGCAATTTCTCACTTCCCTCCACACCAAACCTTCCTACTCAAACACAGTCTCCCCAAGCACTCACCTGGCTCTTCTTACAGTCCTAAGCCCATCGGCTTTGCCAACAACCCAACCACATCCATTACACAAACCACCTCCACCACCACCTCTCCCCCAACCTTCCTTCCCCCACTCCTACCCACAACACCTCAAATGCCATCAAACTCAAGCCAACCTTGCCAACAAATCAACAAACAGCCCACCACACAAACCTACGTGTATGACACTGAAGAGAACATGGATTATTCGATTATTGAACCCACTGAACATACTTTTCGGCCAATTTTCAAAAACAACTGCTCCCAAAGAAACAGGGACAGATCAAAAGAAAAAACAAGCCAACCCAGACACAACAGTTCTTCCTCCAGATAACTCCCCGCCTCCTTATGGCATACAACAGAAACAATTACAATAACACTCACAACATTAAACAATAGAACATCAGAAGCCCTAAAGCCAACTCAGAAGAAATTGACCTTCTGGCCACCACCTTCAACCCGGTCATCTTCTGCTTACAAGAAACCTTGAAAAGCACTGACCATTATTCCCTCAATAACTTCTCTTGCTACCATAAACATTAAGAGGATGCCAAAAGGACCTGTGGGGGCGTCTCCATTCTCGTTAGACACGATATCCTACACAGCCCTATTCATGTGAACAGGGCTGAGGTATCTCTATCTCCCTCCACAAAACCTTCACTCTTTGCAATATCTATCTCCCTCCAATGCCAATGTTCAGACAACCAGCCTTAACAACCTCATCTCTCAGCTTCCCTCCCCTTTCATCCTTCAATGCCCACAACCCCCTGTGGGGCTCCAATACCACCACCCCCAGAGGCAAGCTTTTGAAAATACTCTTTGACAGCACAGCCTCTCCTTGCTCAACACCTGCTCCCGACATAACTTCACCCTACCACAGGCTAACTCACCTGTCTGTCTGTTCCCCCAACCTCCTTGACTTTAGCTGGAAGGTCACTGCTGACCTCTGCAGTAGTGACCATTACCCTCTCCTAATTCACTCCAACCTTCAACCACTCACAGACCACACCCCCAACTGGAACTTTATGTAAGCCAACTGACCCCTTTTTGAAACCCTCTGCAACTCTTACCTCTTCCCCTATCTCCTCAAAGGTGAGGATCCCATGTCAAACTTCAGTAACATTCTTATCAATATCGCCACCTGCTCCATTCCCAAACCTCCAAACCCCTTTAACACCCCCTCCCAACCCCTGGTCCAACGATGACTGCAAAACCACCATGAAGAACAGAAAAAGCCCTCAGGAACTCTAAAATAAACGTGACCAACCTCAACCTCTATCTCATCAGCCATGCCAAAGCCAGGCGCACTATCAAGGAGAGTAACACCAACACTTGAACAACTTCATCTCTTCTCTCACTACCAACACCCTCACTAAGAAGATTTGGAGTATGGTTAAGAGCTTCCATGGCAGGATGGGTAAGTCTCCCATATCCCATCCTCCTGGAATGGTAATCTTCTCACCAGAAAAAAGGATATCACTAACCTCCTCGCCGCCTCTTTGAGCAACATCTCGTCTTCGACCAATCCTAATACTTTTAAAGCCAAAAAAGCTTGTGACGAAACCCGTGTATTACCTTTCACTCCGACAACACCGAGAGCTACAACACCCCTCTCACCCTATCTAAATGGAAGCAAACATCCACAAAGCTGGCTGCACTGCACCTCAAGGGCCCAGATAACATCCCCTACCAGTTCCTGAAACACCTCCCCATCAAACCACTGCTACCCTCCTTACCATCCTCAACTACATTTAGTCCTCACACTCCTTTCTCCCTATCTGGAGGACAGCTGTCATCACCCCTTCCCCACACCAGGAAAAGACATCACTGATCCCTCCAGCTACTGCCCCATTGTCCTTACCTGCTGTCTATGGAAAGGATCTGCGGACCCCATGCTCTCCTCAAAATCTTCAAGCTCACCATTTGTGCCAAGCCTGACTATGGCAATATTGTCTTATATGCTGCTCACAACTCTTACCTCAACCACATCAGCACCATCCAAAATGAAGCCCTCTGGCTTTGCCTGGTTGCCTGACAGGACATCCCCATCACCAGCCTTCACGTTGAAGCCAACAAACCCCTTCTGACATCAAATCGCTTATTCCTTGTTCATGACCGCTGGCAATCCTCATGGGACTCCCAAATTGATGACAAACTCCACGACATCCAGCCCACCATTCCGACCAAACCCACCATTCCAACCAAACCCACCATTCCAACCAAACCCACCATCTACAATCTTTTCCGTATTGACAACATCCACATTACCCTCTTTAGAATAGGTTACACCCACCTCACTCACTCCCACCTCCTTGCAGGCTCCCCCACCCCTCTCCAACATTTGTCATTGCCCCCTCACAGTCCACCACGTCCTCCTTGCGTGCCCCCTGTACAATCTCTCCAGAGCTTCCCTCACCCCTCACAACTCCATAACTGAGCTCTTTCAGAAGACCCTGGATAAAATTATCTCCTTCCTTCATCATGCCTCCCTTCATCATGCCTCCCTCTACAACCATATTTAGTCCTCCTCTCCCATTCCCCTCTACCTACATTTACCCTTTTTTACACCCCTGCACTTCCCCTTGAGCTTCCTGGCTCTTAGCCCCCGTACTTCTCTTTTCTTTCTACCTCTGGAATGATCTAATCTCTCAGGCACAATTTGACTCTCACCTTCATGGTGCCGTTAAACCTTCATCAAACAAACAAACAAACCAATCAAACAACCAATTCATCAATCAATGAACCAATCAATTAATCAACTAATCAATCAATTAATCAACTAAGCATTCCATCAGCCAATCAATCAATCCTTCAACCGACCAATCAATCAACTAACCATTCCATCAGCCAATCAATCAATATTTCAACTGACCAATCAATCAACTATTAAACCATTCCATCAGCCAATCAATCATTTAAATGACCAATCAATCAACAAACCATTCAATCAGTCCTTCAACCGATCAACCATCAATCAACAAATCAATCAACCAACCAGTTAATCAACCAAGCAATCAATCAATCAACTAATCAATCCTTCAGTCAATCAATCAATCAATCGAATCAACTAAAATTCAATTCTTTATACAGGAGATAACTGTCAAGGGTCTCGAACCTGAAATCCAAAAACTCATTGCCAGGCACAAAGCTGAAATCAAGAAATTAAAAACAATCCACGAAGCTGAATTACTGCAGTCCGAGGAGAGGGCTGGGCAAAAGTACATCAAACACACTGAAGAACTTAGGGAACAACTGGCATCAGAGAAGGAGCAAGCATGTGCCAGGGAACGGGAAATGTGCAAACAAAGGTGAGTGTAAGGATGCACATAGATCAATGAGTGGATACGTTAGTAACATTAGTTTAGTAGTCAAACATTTGTATCTTATTAAGAGGACATTAAAGGAAATTTTCTCAGTCAATTCCCAGTTGTTCCTTTTCTTCTGTGCATATTTCGCTAACTCGGATTAATGAAAATTTAATGAGTTTAACCTTTTTATTTGCTGACTATAATTTTATGGTCAAAGCATAGCTAAACAATTATTACATCATTTTTACAAAACTTTTAGTTAAAGGTTGAATAGTTCTGTTCATTGGTTTTATAAGCTTATTATCATTTATTAAAAATAGGATGGAATTTACAGACAAAATGAACGTTACAAAAATGAAAAATTTATCTGTTGAGTTTTTCCCATATGATGTGGATAATCATTCTCGCAACAAAGTGATTTTTGACTATGTTATGTAGAATTTCCTTGTATGCGATTATATATTACATGAATATGATTATACATTACATAGATACAATTATATATGACATAAATATGATTATATATTACATAGATACAATCATATATTACATAGATATGAAAAGCAGCTGGAGCAGGAAGAAGCAAGCTACCAACAGCAGAGGCGCAGGCTGTACAGCGATATACAAGAGGAGAAGGAGAGGGTCGCGGAACAGGCCAAGAAACAGCGGCAGGAACAGGACCGACTGCAGGCACAGATGGAAGATAACAATCGTAAGGCGCTGGCCACAATGAGAGAGGAGTATGAGAAGGCTAGGGACGAGCAGGATAGAAGGCACAAAGTATGTATCTTTATTTGGGAGGGGGAAAAACTGACAGAACTTAGTATCAAAGGCCAAAAATGAATAAAATAGAAACAACCAAAAATGAAACAAAGAAAAGTCCAAAAATGAAGAAGAAAAAAAATTCAGTTTGGTTGAAAAGCACTTTTTTTTAGTCTGGTCTAAATTCAAGACCTTTGTGTAATAATTTTTTTTTTTTTGCCATTGATTACTTCTTCAACATTTTGCCCATTAAAGGATTAGTTCAATGGTCAAGCATCTTTATCTTATTTGAAAGAGGACTTGAAAAGAAACAAAATGGGGGAAGAAAGCATTCAAAAATCTTATTCCGTTTAGGAGATATTTAAGTTTAAAGTTTGGTATCATTTGTGTAAAAACGACTGAAATCAGACTATTTGTGATGTCATAGCCTCAGATTCCTCAAAATCTTTATGTATTCTATCATATTTTGTCCTGCGATTTTGTGGCTTAAAAACCATGGGATATGTCAAAAAAGTAGTAAAACTGAATCTAGGAAAGGTATTTATGGTACACCACCTGAAGAAAGTTTGAGGGAAAATAATTTAAATAGTAAAAAAATTAGATAAACTTTCTTTAAAATCATTCCTTTTCATGATAACTTCTTTTCATACCTGATCACTTTTGCATAAAGCCCTGAGCTTGTATTCCTTTTCATACATGATCACTTTTGCATAAAGCCCTGAGTTGTATTCCTTTTCATACATGATCACTTTTGCACAAAGCCCTGAGCTGTATTCCTTTTCATACATGATCACTTTTGCATAAAGCCCTGAGTTGTATTCCTTTTCAAAAAGCTGTATTTCTTTTAGTACATGACTATTTTTGCAAAAAGCCCTGAGCTGTATTCCTTTTCATACATGATCACTTTTGTGAAAAGCCCTGAGCTGTATTGCTTTTCATACATGATCACTTTTGCACAAAGCCCTGAGCTGTATTCTTTTCATACATGATCACTTTTGCACATGCTGCTATTGTGACTGCGTTGCTCAACATTTAAAGCCCTTTCATATGCATCCATATACCTTTAAAAAAATGTTGACAGTCCATTGGTATTAAAATTTAATCTGTTTTTTAACTCCTCCTACAGACCGAGGTCAAAGATCTTGAAGAGAGGCTGAGGATCGAGAAAGAATCTTGGGAGGAGAATTACATGAAGAAGCAGGAGACGTGGCTGGTGTCAAAGGAACGCGAGCTGAGGGAGCAAGTGAGGGTGGAGAGGGACCGGGAGATAGAGTTGGTCATCACGAGACTGGAGGAGGATGCAGCATCCACAAGGGAAGAAACAGAAAGAGCAGCTGAAAATAGAGTCAAGTAAAATATTACTTATCAACTACCAACTCTTTTATAAAGATAATTAATTGTTTTTTATGCTGGGCATTGACTGGTCCGACCTTTGACCTTCTCTCTGGGCCATTAGCTTACCCTTATGCTGCTCCTTTACCTTTCTCTATATGTTTTTCTTGTTTTAGCTTTTAGACCAGGCACAAACAATCAACCATTGGTACCTTCATTTATTGTGGCCTCATTGCACTCTGACCAGGCACAAACAATCAACCATTAGTACCTTCATTAAATGTGACTTCATTGCACTCTGACCAGGCACCAAACAATCAACCATTGGTACCTTTATTTATTGTGGCCTCAATGCTTTCTGACCAGGCACCAAACAATCAAACCATTGGTACCTTCATTTATTGTGGCATCATTGCACTCAGACCAGGCAGCAAACAATCAACCATTGGTACCTTCATTAATTGTGGCCTCATTGCACCCAGACCAGGCACCAAACAATCAACCATTGGTACCTTCATTTATTGTGGCCTCATTGCACTCTGACCTGGCGCAAACAATCAAGCATTGGTACCTTCATTTATTGTGGCCTTATTTCACTTAGACCTGGCACAAACAATCAACCATTGGTACCTTCATTTATTGTGGCCTCATTGCACTACTACAAGACTTAACACATCTCTTTGCACTCAGACCAGTCACCAAACAATCAATCATTCATAAATAACCCCATCAGGGGTCAAAATTGAAAAATTTTGCCACTGTTTCTCAGAACAATAATTTCTCAAATAATACTGTTTCAGCTCAGTTTTCAATCTTTTTTGCCAATAACAGACAAATTCCTTTCACAAAATGGACTTAATTTGCAATGTTGGTTACTTTAAGTATTGACATCATGTAGCATCTAGTTGCATACAGTACCAGTGCAAGTAACCTTGCATTATGTATTCATGATCGATTGCGTTAACAACTGCAGGCAAGGTGGGAAAAGCTTTTTCTTACTGAAAGAAAATATTTTTTATGATAATCTTGTTAAACAACATGCATTTTCTAAAGCAGAAATCAAGTTATTGATCATTGATGCAACATGCTTATGAAAAGAACACTTTTCTGTTGAAACAGTAATGTTTGTAAATTCACTGTTTATGCATAAAATGCACTGTTCTTTGAACCTTGAACAGTATATCAATTTTGACCCCTGGTTTGGCACACATGACTTTAACTATTAAAGTGCTGTTTAACCCAAACAAACAATAAAATGGTGAAGGAAGTGCTCAAAAATCTTATTTTTGTCAAGAAGATATTTTCTACTTTAAAAGTGTTATAAGATTTGAGTAGAAACGACTGAAATCAGACTATGAATGACATCACTTGTTGTGTTTTGATTGAATTTGTGAGATTCTTTGTGGCTGGCAACCCTATTAATAGTAAAATAAAGATAAGGGAAGTAGTTATGATTTACCATATAAAGAAATTTTGACAAAATATTGATTAAGTTAGCAAAAATTATTAAATTAGTTTTCAGTTCACTCTTCTATAATAGACTTTCTGTTTTTATTTTTCCTGGAAGCTATTGTAGTATTTTTTAACTTTTGTAAATGTTTTGAATCTTTATAGTTCTTAAAATGAACTCAAAATAAATATATAAGATAATATTGTTTTATTGTCGCAAAAAGATGGAAGATTTTTGCATTGCTCTCTTGTTTATGCATTATGAAGTTTATCGGAGGAATTTGAACTATCTTAAGCAGGAGAGATTTATCAGCTTGTCAGTTAAGAGAAGCTCAAAATTTCAACAGACGGATTTATTAGCAGTTTTACCATTTTTTTGCAGGAGGATAAGAGACAAATACGAAGCAGAACTGAGGGAGATTGAATTATCAGAACGAAACACTCAAGAAAGGTATAACGAAATCAAGGCCAAGCTAACCGACGTGGAGGCGGAGATTTTTCGACTTCAAGGGTTGCTCAAACAGAAGGAACAGGAAGTCGGAGACACGAAGAAGGTACCTTTAAGTATAATGGTCATACATGTTATTATAGGCTGGATTTAGGGCCCCCACATTTTTTTTTTGGAGGAGGGGGCCTACCCTCCCACTTCCTTTGGGCATTTCTCTCATATGCATCTTATTTCTAATGTGTGCTATATGACAAACAGAAGAAACTACTTTGGTATCTTGATGCATGGTACTAATATAGCACGTTCCAAGGCACAGCCGTTAGCGCGTTTCAAGGCACAGCCGTTGCCAAGAGATGATGCATGGTACTCACATAGCGCATTCCAAGGCACAGCCGTTGCCAAGAGATGATGCATGGTATTCACATAGCGCGTTCCAAGGCACAGCCGTCGCCAAGAGATGATGCATGGTACTCATATAGTGCATTCCAAGAGATGATGCTAGGTATTCATATAGCGCGTTCCAAGGCACAACCGTTGCCAATAGATGATGCATGGTGCTCATATAGCGCATTCCAAGGCCCAGCCGTCACCAAGAGATGATACATGGTACTCCTATAGCGCGTTCCAAGGCACAGTCGTCACTAAGAGATGATACATGGTACTCCTATAGCACACTCCAAGGAACAGTCGTCACCAAGAGATGATGCATGGTACTCCTATAGCGCATTCCACGGCACAGCCGTCACCAAGAGATGATGCATGGTACTCCTATAGCGCGTTCCAAGGCACAGCCGTCACCAAGAGATGATGTATGGTACTCATATAGCGCGTTCCAAGGCACAGCCGTTGCCAAGAGATGATGCATGGTATTCACATAGCGCGTTCCAAGGCACAGCCGTTGCCAAGAGATGATGTATGGTACTCATATAGCGCGTTCCAAGGCACAGCCGTTGCCAAGAGATGATGCATGGTATTCACATAGCGCGTTCCAAGGCACAGCCGTCACCAAGAGATGATGCATGGTACTCATATAGCGCGTTCCAAGGCACAACCGTTGCCAAGAGATGATGCATGGTACTCATATAGCGCGTTCCAAGGCACAGCCGTTGCCAAGAGATGATGCATGGTACTCATATAGCGCGTTCCAAGGCACAGCCGTCGCCAAGAGATGATGCATGGTATTCACATAGCGCGTTCCAAGGCACAGCCGTCACCAAGAGATGATGCATGGTACTCATATAGTGCATTCCAAGAGATGATGCATGGTACTCATATAGTGCATTCCAAGAGATGATGCATGGTACTAATATAGCTCGTTCCAAGGCACAGCTGTTGCCAAGAGATGATGCATGGTACTAATATAGCGCGTTCCAAGGCACAGCCGTTGCCAAGAGATGATGCATGGTACTAATATAGCGCGTTCCAAGGCACAGCCGTTGCCAAGAGATGATGCATGGTACTAATATAGCACGTTCCAAGGCACAGCTGTTGCCAAGAGATGATGCATGGTACTCATATAGCATGTTCCATGGTATTCACAGCCGTTGCCAAGATGAGATGATGATGGTACTCATATAGCGCGTTCCAAGAGATGATGATGCATGGTATTCATATAGCGCATTCCCATGAGATGATGATGATGATGCATGGTACTCATATAGCGCGTTCCAAGGCACAGCCGTTGCCAAGAGATGATGCATGGTACTCATATAGCACGTTCCAAGAGATGATGATGCATGGTATTCATATAGCGCGTTCCCATGAGATGATGATGATGATGCATGGTACTCATATAGCACGTTCCAAGAGATGATACTGCATGGCATTCATATAGCGCGTTCCCATGAGATGATGATGATGCATGGTACTCATATAGCGCGTTCCAAGGCACAGCCGTTGCCAAGAGATGATGCATGGTACTCATGTAGCACGTTCCAAGAGATGATGATGCATGGTATTCATGATGATGCATGGTACTCATATAGCGCGTTCAAGGCACAGCCGTGAGATGACTCATGATGATGATGCATGGTACTCATATGATGATGCATGGTACTCATATAGTGCGTTCCAAGGAACAGCCTTCTTAAAGTGCTTTACAAAAAAGGCAACCATCTACACAACCAAGACCTTCTCAAGTCCCCATGACTATGCTAAACAGGGTGTAGCCCGGTGCAGCCAATAATGGTGCAACATGTCACCAACCACACTATTACCCTGCTCTGTCCTCTTAATGCCAAACATTAGACGAAAAAGCAGCAGGTCCCGTTTTAAAGTCTGTGGTATGACCTGACCCAGGATCAAACCCGGGCCTCCCGGCTCAAATGTGGATGCTCTACCCCTTTAACCAATCAGTCAGTATTTTTGTTTGATAATGACTTGAAGTAGAAAAATTGGCAACTTCAAGCCTTCTTGCTTCAAATTTGGGATGGTAGTTGGGAATGTACCCTTCTAGTGTGTATGCCTCTATCATATTATATGAACATTCATAAAGTGCGCCTCTATTATATTATATGAACATTCATAAAGTGCATGATGTAATTGCTTAAGTTGAACTAATACCCCTTTCATCTCATCCCCCTCTCCCTCCCCCCAAAGAATCCCTATCTTTAATCTGTATGCTCCTTACTTATCCTTTTGTGAATAAAACCACAAACTTACCATCTTTGTGATATTCTGATTTGTTTATTTAAGGTGTGCGACAGACTTACAACAGAGAGGAACAATGTCCAAGACGTCATACGGCAGGAATTCGCTGACAAACTGGTCACTACGGAGGAGGAGAATAAACGATTGAAGAACGAGATGTCGGAGATGAGAGCGAGACACAAACTGGAGGTCGGTCGGATTGAGACAAGCAAGGAGGAGGAGATGGAGGAAGTTCATAAGAGGTAAAACGTTTTTGTTTTTTTCAATGGCAAAATGCCAATAAAATGAGTATTAACCCTTCGTGCCCCACGCAGTTCAAAACATGACTGCAAGTTTTGGTAACTTTTTTTTTTTAAATTAATTTTCCCAATTTTTCTCTCATTTTCTATCACTACAAGTTTGGTTTGTATATGAATGCTAAGACAATAATCTTTTCAATAAAAAAGTCAAAATCAAGAAAATATTGACCTAAATGTGCAAATTTGTTAATTTTAGGCAAATAGGTGTTTTTTACATATTTAGATTGTTTGTGAAATTTCCTTTCCAATGATACCCGTTTATACTTTTTTCTTAAAGCAAAACATGCAAAAACAATGAAAATAAACATTTAAAAACAAAGGCGCACATCCAGCCCCAATTTTGAACCCACCATTTACGCTAAATGCTTTACTAGGCTGGGTATGTCTTAGTGTGTAGATTTCTTTTAATACGTAAATTGCACTTTGAACCAAGAGGGGGTAGTTGCTCTTTGTGTTTTTAATTAAAAATATTTCAAATGAGCTTTATGACATTATTTTTTGTGTACGGTAGTTGTATTGCGATCAGAAAGTATGATTTTTGGTTTCAAAAAGGATAAAATCATGATATTTTTACAACTTTTGCATAAAAAAGATATTGATAATAGGGGCAGTCAAAATTTGACTAAAATTGGATTCATTGACGTCTTTGCAAGTTCCTCACGGGATTTCAGGCAAAAGCAAGGTCTGGAAGTATGGCAGGTAAGCTTTTAAAGAAGAAAAAGAAAGTCGTTAAATTTTGTGCATTTTTTAAATTTTCTCTATTTCAACCTATCTTTTAAAAAAAAAACTTCAACATAACCCCATCAAAAAGTTGCTCTTTCAAATGATACCTGGATCTCTGCTGTGGGCCTATTTGACAAACTTTTTGAAAATCGCATGTCCGATTGACAGCGTGGAATTCGAAGGGTTAAGGTTTTATTCTGAGGGTGGTGTTGGGGATGGGGAATACAGGGCTGTCTCCAGAAACAAAGGTGTTGGTGGTTAGGTAAAGGTATCCCACTCAATCTTACATTTATCTACTCAAATGTCTGATGACATCTAGAGGCAACTTGAGCTTAAATAATTAAAAAAAAATGGACCATTCATACCACAAAAATCAGTAAAAAAAGTGACTATTTTACATTATTTTCAATTGTATTTACGTTGTTGTGCAATAATTTGTGACATAGTCGGGACTAACACCCCTCTGCACAGTCGCAACTGCAGAAAGACAACGTTGTTACCCGGATCTGCCTTAGCCACTCCTCTCTTACTCACTCCCATCTCTTATCCGGCTTCCCTGCCCCTCTCTGCCCCACTTGCAACACAGTTCTCTCCATCAAGCATATTTTCTTGACCTGTCTCCTATACCAGAACTCTCTCCTCAATCACGAAGCAGCATAGGTCTAGGGGCCCACTTAAGTGCCTATGGAAAGCTGGTGTGGCCTCAAAACACTTCAGAGGCCTTGACATGGTGATGAATGGTGCGGCCATGAATGACGCGGTCACTGGGCAATTATGCTAATTTATGGTTCGGCCATATTCATTTTTATTGTTATTTATCTCAATCCAGTTAAAGACTTCCAAACAGCATGGCTTACCAACATTTTTGCTCGTCAATGGCAGCCTTTTTTAGCCATCAGCGAAGATTCTTAATAGGTGGCCCGTGTGCCAAATCTGGCCCGCCAGACAATCTAATCTGGCTCGCAAACAATAGTCATTATAATGCAATATATATCTTGCATTGCATGTGAGATCAATCCAAATGAGATCGATACAAATCGCAAAATGTTTATTTTGGTTTTTCCGAGGCAGATCAGCTCACTAAAACTCTGCGGCTTATCAAATAAAATGTTATCTTTAGTTCCACTATAAATTGGGCTCGTGGCTTGTCAAAGGAAGGTGGATAAGAGAACCGCCGACATCTGGTGTGCATCCTTCTAATCGTGCGCGCTCTCAACTTGTTTGTATTCAGGGTTTGTTTGTCACATGAAGCTGGTGTGCCTAGTGATTGGCCCACGGCTTAAAGCTGTTGTGAAATGATGGTCCTTCGCAAAATTTAATTAAGAACTCTTGGCCTACAGGTTACCATGTTGCACCAGTTTGTTTGTTACAGGTTGTCTTGTCCTTGCTCCACAGTCGTAGTGCCAAAAACATGAGCCTTGAATTTAAGCAAGAAAATGGCACATTCATGATCTTGGAAATTTTCAATAATCCTAAGATTATTTTCAATACTATGGTGACAAAAGTACATAATTGTATGTCTGCATGGCTCAGCTTCTGAGAGGTAATCTAATTCCATAAACATGCACTAGATGGGGAGAATGACATTTGGTATTGGGTATCATTTATCACTATCATGCAATTCATTTCAGACACAGTAATAGCATAGCTAGTATTACCCCGCATTTTAACGCAATACGTATAATATATACACACATCTATCTGCCTAATGCCTGAAACTAAAACCAGCTGTAAATTTTGAAAGCTTCTGTGGACCGTCCAGAAAGCATTTTGTCATCACATGACCACCCTTGATGTATAATGTGAAGGGTGTTTGGTAGTCATTTTGGTACCGATACATCTCTGGCTCATGGACTATTATTTACATGTGTATATTTTGCTTTTCAAAAATTGTGCTGCTTAAAGAAGAAATAGTGAGTTCATGCATTTAGTTTTGGACATTAGGAAATGCCTACTGCAAAGGGTTTTCACTACCAAAGAAACTTTTCCGTCAGCCTTTCTCTGGGTAGAAATAAGATTATTTTCACTTGAAGGAAAATACACTTTCTTTCAATATTTACAGCTTATTTCTTTTAGACAATTTATATTGTTCAAAAGTCAAAGGTTAATGTTCCTTCTTTCTATTTATCCCCTCAGAGTGAAACAAGCAATTTCGAAGAAAGAGGAGGTGGTCAACCAATTGAGGGAGCAGCATGCATCAGCTGTCAAAAGAGCAGATCATTTGGAGTCATTGCTGGAACAGCAACGGAAACAACTCGTACGAAAGAAATGACCTTGACGCGTAGAAGCTGTGCATCACAACAGCATCGGTATGTGTGGCGTCTTAGATCGTCTTAAACACACAAGAAGCTGTGTCTAACTGGAGCTTCATTACGACGTACTGATCACTTGGAGTCCTTACTGAAACAGCATCGGAAGCAACTAGTACGAAAGAAATGACCTTGACACATCGAGTACTGAATAGTGACGTAGCTTACAGACCAAAGTATGCAATAGAGGCTGTGAGTACAGTACAACAGCATCAGTATGTGTGGCATGTTATATTGTGTGAAACATGCTTAAAGGAACAATCCCATGGATTTTCATTTCTTCATATATAAAAAAGTAGTGTTAGTATCTTATTCTGTTTAGAAGTTATAACAATTAAAAGAGTAGAAAAATGTTCTGAAAAACAGTGCATGTCCTTCAGCTTGGTGATGTCATTAAGGCAATTCCAGCACAGTTCTTATGTATTTCTTATTAATTTAAACACACTTTATTTTACATTATGGAACAGTATTTTTTGGTTCATTATAGAGATAGAGTGGATTATATAATTTACAAGAAAACATTTTGTTTTATTTCTTGGTGTACATCACATTTACAATGAGAAAAAAATCTAAATCATTTTCAAAGAAATACAAAAGATGTTTTGTTGAAATTGTTTCTATGACATCACAAATGTTGCCAATCAGTCACTTTTGTCCAAATTCAAAAATACTTTGAAAATTTCATAACTTTTAAATGAAGTAAGATATTAACATAGTTTTTTACCACTTTGTTTCTAAAAAATTTCTGTATCATATATGAAAAAATTAAAATCCATGGAAATGTTTCTTTAAAATGGAAGCTTTGTTAGGATGTACTGGACCCTGAAGACCTTTGTCAGTATGCATCAATGTATATCCTACAAATTGTAATAATAAATTAATGTCTTATATAAGATGCATGTGTTTAAGGGATGTTATGTCAATTATCACGATATTGTGATATTATTTCTTTCCATGATATCAAAAATTTCATCAACAACACGTCATGATATGTCATTTTCACGTGTAAAGTGCATATTAAAGCAAAAACTTGTGAAACAAAAGAGTTATAGCAGAAATATGTGAAATGAATGAAATTTTCACCAGAATGTTTACAGCATATCTGATTATATCATGCTCATGATGAAAATCTGTCGCAATGGTTTGAGTCCAAAATCCTCAAAACCTACAAGGTTGGACAAAAACATCACTCAAAATCACTCATCCATAAACAAACAAAACCTTCACTGTTAAATACCATCCTATTTGTAATTTATTACTTCAAGCGAGACACTTTGACCACAGGGGATATCTTTTGTCCTTGTGTTGAGTGTGAAAGTCAGTGCAGCTGCAGTGAAATTTGTTTACTATCAATGACCATGGGAAGTGAGGTGAAGTGTGTGGAAATCCCTGGTGTATTTGCTTGTGCTGGATTGTGGTTTCTGTTGTGAGCAATACAGACTTGGATAGATTTGAGGTTTTGTCGGGGCTTAAGACAGAGAATGTATTGTGAGGTTTAGACTTAATGTTGCTTTCCGTAGGTTTAATGGAATAAATGAGTCCTGCATGCTGAAAACCTGAGCTGTTTTCTACAGTTAGATATCACAACATAGATTGTGGTAGCCAATGAAAAGGATATCTCTTTTATCCATATTGTAACAGCCCTAATGTATTTGAGAGGAATAGGAGATTCCTATCTCAGTGCCTTTTTATGTTATAGGTGAACAATTTAGCAGCTGAACGATTTGTTTTTTTTTAGGGAGGGGAGGGGTGGGATGATATATTTAATATCCTCTCAAAATTTCAGTAAATGATAGAGGAAAATTGGGGAACTACTGGCAATGAATATCACCTGGAGTGTTTACTAGGCCTTTTCAACTGAATACCCACCCATTTTGCCCAAATATTCAGAGTCTTTGAAATTATCCTCCTTCCCCCCACTTCCCTTTCCCCTCATCATTGGATATTAATTGATAGTTCAAACAAAACTATACTTTAATAAAATTGACCTGTCAGGGTGTCACTTTTAGAAAAGGGCATCAGTAAAATTTAAATCATGCCCTATTTAGAATTGATTAAAGATATAAATGTATCACATTTTACCATGAAAATGTATCATGTGGTTTTCCATGCAATTTTGTTCAAAAATAGTTTTTAATTTGTCAAACAAAAATTTTGTTCATAATCCACATTATACCATGAACATGTGTCAGAAAGTAATTTTCCATTAAATTTTGTTCATAATCCAGAAAAATGTCAAGAAGTAATTTTCCATGAATTTTGTTCATAATCAATATTTGTCCATAAAAATGTTTCAGAAAGTAATTTTGTTCGTAATCAGCATTTTGCCAGGTAAACATGTAAAAACTAATTTTCCATGGATTTTGGTTCATAAAACTTATTATCTAAAAATGTGTTAAGAGGATTGACTCTGTACTTATTTGACAAAATAGATGTACTGATAATATTTCAATTTTACATGGAAAATTCCAAAAAAAAATGTATAAAAGATGTTTTTCTAAAAGAATTGTTTCCTTGAACATTTGTACCTCCTCTCTCGATCCCAGCTTTCTGACTTTCAGTTCTCCTGTTTCTCTCAATCTCCCCCTGTTTTCTTTTCTTCCTACCTCTGGAATAATCTAACCTCTCAGGCACAATTTGACCCTTGCTGTCGTGGTGCCGTTAAGCCCTCATCAAACAAACAATAATCCTTATCTTTTATATTTTGAAAAATTTGTCAGGAGAATCAATCGACTGGGTATTTTTTATTGTACCAAATTGATCTGCTAGTAGTATTATATTTTTACTTACATAAAAAAATTCTGAAAGGAATTTTTAAAGTTGTTTTACACCTCTCAGAATTGTGAAACTTAATGTAATCCTTCGAAAGAGACAAAAGTATTCCTACAGATATGGGAAAGGAAATGGTGCGATGTTGAAGTATTTTTAATTCCAGTTGGTAGTTTTTTTTACGTCATATTCTCCACAAATACACATCTAGAAATGAACTGGTGTTTTTGAGTGGTCCATCCCCATTGCTGAAGTTTCTTACATTCAGAGTGAAGGGGTGAGTTCAATTCCATTTGGTAGTTTTTTTTACGTCATCATATTCTCCACAAATACACATCTAGAAATGAACTGGTGTTTTTGAGTGGTCCATCCCCATTGCTGAAATTTCTTACATTCAGAGTGGAGGGGTGAGTCAAATTTACAGAGGCTTTCAACTTTACCTTCGAAAAAACAGGAAAGGAGATCAATTTAAAGGCATCCCAACATGCATTTCTATGTCTTTCCCAGAAGTCACATTCAAACATTTATTTTAGTATATTCCTGATAATTATTTTCTATATGCTTCTTAGTATTTTATGGCAGGTGATGGACCCCCTGAGATCCATCACTGCTTATGTCACCTTGTTAGTTGTTCAGAATACACCTCTGATTCATTCATTTGTTCACCTTGCTCTGGTAGAAAACTTGTGTGCTGTGTTGTACTTTCATTGATGAAATGTATATATATATATGTATATTTATATATATAAACCTCATATGGCATTTTCTTAATTAAATGTTTTATTTCTTATCAACACAGTGGTATCTTAGAATCTTTTTGATTCTCCACATGATTAACATGTTACATGAATCCTCACCAAAACATCATCTTGACAAACACCTTGAAAAAATCTCATCTTGAAAGAAATTGTATCTTGGAGTAAGTCCTTGATTGTTGTTAACTCTGATTGCTGGGAAGAGATAAAGTAGGGTTGGTGCCCAGGGCTGTAATTCCCACAGGACAGGGGGGCTTGACTGCCACTTTTCTGCAGAAATAAAAAAAAACATTATTCCCTTACTTTGTGGAGGCAAAATAGGGCCTCCCATGTCCCACCCCTTTTTGAAGGAGAATATTATGGCCCTGGTGGTGCCAAAAGGAAATCCCCCACCCCCAATACCCCCATCAGGACTTTAATGCACCCTTTTGGAGAATTCATTTCAGCCAGTCTACAACATTATGGCACCACCGCTTGTAAAACTGGACAAAGCAGAAGTGAGCAATCTCGAAGACTGGCAAATGGATAAATATCAAAAATGAATTTTTGGTGATATACAGTATGTTACTGACGATATCATTGTGGGTGATACACAGTATGTTACTGACGATGTCATTGTGGGTAATATACAGTATATTTACTTCAAATTATAGCTTATCTGTCATACTATAAATATGCACTCTCTTAGTTATGTGCTCTATTATCGCACCTTACACCAAACTAAAAACCGCAGTTATCATCCCTACTCCACCTTATCACTCACGTCACATCCCATACAACTCATATCTCTCTTGCGCGTTATTGATATGGCGCTTCAGCCATGGACCCGTCCAATACCCTGCTGCCATGTGGGTGTTGAAGTGGCTACCCTATCCTGAACGGGAAACGTCTGTAACCAAGGTAACGCTCTCCCTCGGAAAGGTAAAAGGCATGCCCACCGTGAGGTGGGTAGGGATTTGCCACTATGCAATGGCAGCTGCGACATCCACTCAAGTTAACTTTATACCACAAATACATCTGGGTGGGAGTGGGGCAGGTACTCTTAATTGCAAGGGGGGTATTCCATTTTCAAATTCTAATTTATAGCCCGTAATGGCTTCTAAAATTATTTTGTCCTTTGTATATTCTTGCCAAACACTTTCAAATGCCCACTAATATGCTCTGCATTTTCATATACAATGTTAGGTTTATCTTGTAAAGCATTTACTTGAAAAGTGCTTGTTTTATTATATGTTGTTGGAAATACATTCGACGGCTTGCATTGATGTCCATCAGTGAGGGTTTTCCCTCCTTGATTACTTCCCTTTTGAGTTTTGGGAATTGGTCTGTAAGTTGTGTGGTTGTACCTTGAAAACCCTAAAAAACAATTCTGTGATTAGAACTTTGATCGACAAAACCAGCAGGCTCTTTGGTAGCGTGCGTCACCTCGCGTCCCATGTCCCAGGACGCATCGGGTTCAAACGACTGACAAATTTTCCTCTTGGGTCCTTCATGACGCCTAAAGTTTTTTGCTCATCAATTTCTTTTGCCTGTTTGGAGAGATCATCTTTTAACAGCCACTGTCTAGTAGGCACTGTCTGCTTGCATAAGTGTGTATATCATTGGTTGAGGTCAGGCTTAATGAGTTCCTTTCTGATGGTGTTTAACTTGAAAACAGCATTAGAGAGCAGCGCAACCACATCTAGCTGTGCTCTGATGGCTCTTTACCCTCAAATGAGTGTACAATAGCTGTAAGGCCTTTGGCACCTTTGAAGCATAAGGTCCAAGGATCTGGTTTTTTGTGTTGAAATTGTCCCACATTAACGGGTTTACTTTTGGCATAAGTAGCTTATCATAGTTTTTGGGGTTGGCAGTATTTTTCCATGGTTTTTGTAACATGTTTTTCTTTCAATTTAGAAGACAAAAGGTAGTTGGGGCTAGAAGCTAACTCATCAAAACTGGCTTGCCAATGTTCTGTTGGTTTGCAAAACGTGCCGCAAATCTCAAAGCTTTCAAGGGTCCCAGCTGTAACGTTAGTTTTAATCTGTGAAGTATTGTCCTGAATTTCAGATAGCTCTTTAATATCACTTTGACCTTCTTCAAGGTCTATGTTATCCTGTGACTGTTCACACTGTGTTCCATTATCACCTTGATAATATAAAGGCCCGGCCATTTAACTCATCAGTCCCTCAATCATATTTTCAAGTCTTTCATTAGTTTCACTAACGTTTGCATTATTAGTGATGCTGGTATCGCCATTAGAAATGGTCAAAGTTTTTTATTTACTGTTTTTTGCAGCAGTAGCTGTACTAGGTCTAGCGGCGCTAGCCTTCGCTTTCAGTTTTTTCCCCTTGTGAGAGGACTGCGTCATGAAAAATTTCGATTTTTGAGTTCGAATTGTTAATGACAGTGTTGTAAAAACTAGGCTCCGATTTTGACTGCACATGCGCGAACGGGATCTCACATTACCATAAACATACTATGAAATAAAATACCTTTCTTAGAAGTTGGGAATATTGGAAATAATTTTCTTTCCTTCAAAGAATGGAGAACTATCATATGAAAATAGGCCTGCATAATTATTTGTCACATAATGGCAAATTAAAATGATACTTTCTGATAGATTATAGAGCAATTTAGCCTCTGCACACCAATCAAATATGAACGAAGGAGCACCTTTATTTGAATTAAAAATTAAGAACGTCAGTGCAAGTTGAGTGGATGATAAACCATGCCTTTACCAGCTTACGCTATGTCATTTAAAACACACAATTGTAATTGTCTGTATATAAGTGTTTGCAATATATTTTAAATTTGTGATTGTGTGAAAAGATATAAAGAAAGGTATTCTCGTTTGAGTTTTGTGCAAATAAAGAACACAAACATGATTCTTGATATTGTTTCTATATATTACTTTCTCTGAGATAATTGCATTTCTTAACAACTCTTATAACATTCTAGTGTATTCTAGTAGAGACGAGTAATTCTACAAACAGAAGACCAATGAATAAATGGAATAAAAACAATAAATACCTTTGAAAGGATGAATTTCACTTTCGAAAAGAAAATACCAAAAATCATTATTTTACAGAAATGTGACCACCACTTTTATAATCCCAATTACTGTTAAAAACAATTAACAAGTTAAGATTGATCTAGAAAAAAAAAATGTGTGTTGATACACAAGCTTTGTAATATTCTTGCCAACATACAGTAATCCCCTTGTTTTATATCTAAACTTCACTGAATCATCCAAACCATATGATAAACCAGAACCAAAAGGTTTTGTGGTTTCAATGCTTTTTCATTAGCTGATTGATTTGCCAAAATTTGTATTAACTGTCATGTCATTGCATATCATGAAATATTTGTTCCATGATATTTATTCAAGCCACACCCACCATGCAGATCAATAACAATGTTGACAATGTTAGCATTTGCACAATAATTAACATTGTATCTTATGATGCAAAAACGGTTGCTCATTGATCAATTTTTAAGAATTTGTCAAAAAGCCCCACATACTCATTTATATTTCACTATCACAACAGACCAGGACCCATCTGTGTACCTGATATAGCATAACTCTGATGTATTGTTCATGGGGTACGGTATGGTGTTTACATCATTTAGCACTTTCACAATAAGCCATGCCCACCATGCATATTAATGACATCTGCTGATAACATTAGCATGCACACAACCAACAAAATTATCATGCAAAATGGACATAGTTGCTCATTATAACACTTTTCCAAAATCTCTTGCATCCATTTTCCTTAAAATTCCCTATTATGATTCCCCTACCCTTATTTCAACATTCTGTTGTGATATAATTGCTCACAAAAATCACTTTTCATCAAATATATTATATTACTTCAACATCTACAATTTTAACTGTCAAAGAAACAACAAAAATCTTGGCTTTACTGTCCCTGTAAAGTATTACATGGCAACCTGCAATGTAAGCAGATCGGGAATTAAGGCTTTCTGTACAAAAGGAGGAAGAAATACAAGCTACACCCAGGACTGTGGGAAGGGTAACCTCTTAGAAAGGGAGGACAAATGTTCTGGTTACAAGCGGAAAAATTGCATTGATAAATTAGGTTTCCATGAAACGTTGCTAATAAGGAAATAGTCAACTTTCAAGAATTCTTTAATTTTGGAGAAATTTTCTTCATTTTTGGGAGGTTTTACTACAAATCCTTTGAAGATTTGTCTCAATTTTCAGGAAATGTTGCAAAATTTAAGCAAAATTTCTAATAATTTTTCAAATTTGACCACCTTTTTGTCAATATTTTTCCAAGTGTACCTCACAACTGGGCAGGTGAAATCCTTTAAGAGGGGCAGTTTTTCCCCTGCTCTCACTTGCTAGACCTTCACCTACACCTTGCTGGTAAGTTGTATTACTTAAGCAGACTTAAAGAACCTGAACTGGGAGCTTTCATATGTATTTCCTATACAAGCTGCTTATATTATCAGTCTAGTCCATGATTATAGGGTCTGTACCATAGGCTGGATATGGGGGCCCAGGGATCATTTCCCCTCCCAATTTTTTCTGACTTTGTATTGTGATATTTTGAATCTTAGCAAGATTATGCACCCCCCTCTCCACTCTTCACTTCCTCCCCACTCTTCACTTTTACTCCCTCTTCACTTCCTCCCCACTCTTCACTTTTACTCCCTCTTCACTTATACTCCCCTCTTCACTTTGCCTGCCCCTCCCCCCACACACACACTTTTGGTAGGCAAATCATGGTCTGTACACATGAAAACACCTTCTTGTCAATCTAATTAGCATATTTTTACATAATTATTTAAATAACTCCTATATGAATATCTTTGCAAATATTTATTGCACTAAACAGGTAAAAATGTGATTAGGAAAATGAAAATTAAAAATTTAAACACCCAATGGGTGAAATAAAATTTGGATTAGCCATTGGTGATAAAACTAATTCTAGTACAAATGAAATGTTTAGGTCTATAAAACAAACTGGTTCTACTTCTAAACTAGAACTGTAAATACCGTCATGGTTCACATGCCCATGCAAATTGACACCCATATCATATGACCCGGCCAATTAAAAATGACATCTCACACAAAGTCCCACATGGCATCCCACCCCATGTCCCACCATCCCACCCCATGTCCCACATAACATTCCATCCCATCCCTTGTCCCACATGGCATTCCACTATATCTCTCACATGGCATCCCACCCCTTGTCCCACGTGGCATTCCATCATGTCCCATATGGTATCCCCATCCTATGATCCACATGGCATCCCACCCTATGTCCCACATTGATCCCATCCCATGTGCCAAATGACATCCCACTCCCATGTCCCACATGATATTGCATCCCATACCTTGTCCCACATGGCATTCCACCATATCCCCCACATGGCATTCCACCATATCTCCCACATGGCATTCCACTATATCTCCCACATGGCATTCCACCATATTCCCCACATGGCATTCCACTATATCTCCCACATGGCATTCCACCATATCTCCCACATGGCATTCCAGCATGTCTCCCACATGGCATTCCAGCATATCTCCCACATGGCATTCCAGCATATCTCCCACATGGCATTTCAGCATATCTCCCACATGGCATTCCACCATATAGTATGTCTCACATGGCATTCCACCATGTCCCACATGGCATTCCACCCTATGACACACATGGCATCCCACCCCATGTCCCACATGACATCCCATAGGCTCCATAAGAAGTCTCATCCTAGCTATCACAGTCCCTGCTTGAGCATGCTATGTATGATAGTGTCAGTTCATATAATAACTTATCATGCAAATGAACTGTTTAATAAGAAAAAAAGGCGGAGTCAAATAATTATGCCTCATATAGCCCTTGGTGTATACCACATGGTATATATTATACCATATGGCCCCCATCCATGTCCCACATAGCATCCCTCCCCATGTCTATATGCAATCACATCCTGTCATACTTCCTGACTAAGCATACTAAATAAAAAAAAGTCTGGTTAGTTCATATACTGTAGCAACTTTATGCAAATGACCACAATAATAAGGCAGAGTTTAAAAATCATGCCTGATACAACCGTTGGTGCACAAATATTTTGAAGAATTTTAAGGATTTTATATCTCCAGTGCTATGAGAAAGACACTTGAGGATCTGTGAAGAATATTGGAAAATTATATTATACTTCGCATTATGTTCACATTATGCTTCGCATGCATAGTAAAAATAGAATAATATAAGTAAATAACTTTTAACCTTCTTACTAGCATTTCCACATTAGGGATATTGTGTAGCATGAGCTGAACATTAAGCTTTCACAGCTGTGATATATTTTGCAGCAAGTATCAGTGCATTACAAAGAATTTTTTTGACTGGGTGACTTTTTCAACCAGCAGTCATCAACTAGTGTGTCTGGCCCCCGTCACCTAAAATTTGAAAGTAAGTGTCTAGTTTTACGTATCATGCATTTTCTACCATGAAACTGACTTGATCTAAGAGATGATCTAACAAATGATCTAACAGATGATCTACTTTATATAGTATATGTACATAAAGAGAATAATATTTAGGTAGACTTAACTGTATGATACATGTTTGTGCTGTCTTGTATGTCACAAATCAGACAATGGTTCAATTATCTTGCTCGCCCAGTCACTGGGTTAAAAGTTGCACTTGCATGATGTATAGCAGTTAACATATATGGGATATATGGTGTTAAGTCAAGCCAAAAAGTCCAGTTTTTTCAAACATTCTGTGTGAATACTCACTAAAATTAACTGTGTCCTGCATTCGAAGGTCTGTTATTATCAAATTGGAATGTTAATCTACATAGTACATTCAAACATTCATATAAAATGATATTACAAACTCGAAACATGTGTTAAAGCGGTCCTGCCATTTTAACACTTAAAATGTTAAAGTGATCCTGCCATGCCTTCTAACAAAATTAGGATTTAACCTGATATAGGTTTTTCATATCCCTAAATTCAATAATCCATCAAGAAATTCCTGGTTCCAAGTCCATTTTCATGATGAAAAAGGACTTAGAAATTGATCGTTCATTGCTTCTGTAAAAAGTTGAAAGAGATTTGTGACGTCACAACAGTTTGTTACATCATTTCAGAGACTGCTGATCGTAAACAATGCATCACACACATACTAACCACGTACAAATAGTGTCTGATTATGAAAGTTTTTCAGGCTGTTCAAATCTTAATTTGTCATTTTCAAGTTCAAACTATGATAAAAAAAATGATTTGAAAATAAATGAGGAACATTCTCATAAGGAAGGGGATGTCGTTCCTTTCGAATTTAAACTGCCTGCAGACGAGAAAGAATGATCAGGCTTACAACCCTTACACGGGCCCTTACACAGTCCTACAGTACAAAGCCTGCATAGTAGGCATGGAATTCTTACTGTTTTGCAAGTAATATTTTGTTAAACATAATCAAATTGACATGTTTGCAACAACATCTACCTTTTGTTTTTTACATCTAATGGAAATATAAAGTTTTATTTATCAATGTTCAAGTCTGTCGCTTGACGTTTAAACTCAATTAAACCTTTTAGAAGCAGATTTCAAAACTATCTCCAGATGTAGACATCAAAGTTTCTTCTCAAATTTTTAGACCCCTTTGTATATCAACAACAGATCAAAATTGAATTAAACCTTGTAGGAGCAGATTTCAAAACTAACTTTCTCTGTAGACATCAAAGTTTGTTCCCAAATTTGTTAAACCCCTTTGCATAACAACAACAGATAAAATTAAATTGAACCTTTTGGGAGCAGATTTCAAAAGTAACTTTCTCTGTGGACATCAAAGTTTGTTCCCAAATTTTTAGACCCCTTTGTATATCAACAACAGATAAAATTAAATTGAACCTTTTAAGAGCAGATTTCAAAACTAACTTTCTCTGTGGACATCAAAGTTTGTTCCCAAATTTTTGGACATCTTTGTATATCAACAACAGATAAAATTAAATTGAACCTCTTAGACATAGATTTCAAAACTAACTTGGAAATTCCACAGCCATCATATATGGTAAAGAAAATTAAGATGTTCTTTTCAAAGTCATTAAAAACTTCACTTGATATACAGCTTAATCTATTAGTTTGTCAATAATCAAGATGCGCTTATCTCTAAAAAATTTGAAGACAATAAAAAGAATAACTTAAGAGAATACAAATAATGAAAACTTCCAATTCAAGTTTACAGAAGAAAAAAGAAGAAGAGGGAAACGGGGATTATCCTGTCTCATGTAAATGACGTTTTCAAACTGATTTTAGCCGACTGTGATTACTTCAGTACTTTGACCAATCAACTGCTGAGGAAATTTTCCTTTTGTTACCCAACCAATCAGCTGCTGGGTTAATTTCCCTTTTGTTACCCAGCCAAACAGCTGCTGGGTAAATTTGCCTTTTGTTACCCAACCAATCAGCACAGCCATATATTTTGTGCGCCTATCAAATTTGCGATGCTGCAATTCTTACTAATTAAAAGCATATTATCAACGAAAAGGCACATTAATTTGTTGATTTCCTGTTGAAAATGGTAGAATCCTTGCAAATTTGATATGTACAAGGCATATAAAATAATATTTACTCTTAAGTATTGTTCAGAGAATAAACAAATATATTCTAAAAATTAATCTGGGCAAAGGAGATATTTTAAATATCTCCTTACCAATCAGAACTTTAGTCCTCATTTAAACTGCAAAGGCACAGCATTCTGATGTCCAAGATTATGGAATTAAAATTGTTCTTCGAGTTACAATGCAATTAAGGCAACTTGTTGAATCTATGATTGAAATGAACAATTGACACAAATGATCATTTCAGACATACAGCAAAGAGTTATGGGGGAGGGGGATCTGAGTTATCAAAAGTCCAAAAACAATATCAAAAGCTAAAACTTTTGCCAACCCGTTTAAAAATTTTTTTTAAATAAGAAAATGTGAGATGAATACAAATTAGCCGTTCCAATTTCAGGTTGCCTAGCCCCAGCCCCCCCCCCTCCCCCATTACAACAAAAACTAGCTGTGATGCAAAATGTACACCATCATTACACAGCCCCTCAAATGATCATTTTCAGACATACGGCAAAGAGGTGTGGGGGAGGGGGATCTGAGTTATCAAAAGTTCAAAAACAATATCAAAAGGTAAAACTTTTGCCAAGCCGTAAAAAAAAAAAAAAAAAATACCATTTAAATTTCAGGTTGCCTAGCTCCCATTACAACAAAAACTTAGCTGTGATGCAAAATGTGCACCATGAAAAAAAAGGTCTACTTCACAGTAAATAGCCCCTCCCCCTTTCATGACCACTTTCTTTTTATCAAATCATGCAGCTACAGTTTGGTAATATTTCAAAATTTTCAGCCATTTCAAAGTAGGAAATATTCTTAATTTAGTACGTGCCACAGTATGTACAAGAATGCAGAAAAGCTCAGTACCCTTTGTTTCTTTGTTTTGCTTTCTTTTCTCCTCTGCAAAATAGATGAAATATCTTACAATTTCTATCTATTTGCTTCTGGCTGGAATAAAAGCATTGAATCAAATTTTCTAATTTTTTTTGTTCATTTTTAGAAAATAAATCTAGATATGTATCTCTATATTGAATTTGACTATTAATTAAAGGAAAGTAAATAAAAGAATAAACTGTTGTTGACCAAAGCTGGAGTGCAGGACGTTCAGCTCGAATGAGATAATGTACTTCATTACACTCGCTGAATCTCGAACAGTTTGACGTCTGTATCGTACCAGATTGGAGGGTCCAGGTTTCTGAAAAGAAGATAAGAATCAAATCAAAATTAGAACAAAGAAATTATTCTTTGTGAATACACTTCACCAAGATATCATATCAACTTCATTAACTGACAACCATTTCCAATTTCCTTGTAACATACAGTTTTACATTTCTTTAAATTTGTTCTTCCGTTTCCATTAAAAAGTCATAAAAGTGACATGTAACAGTTTTTACATATGTGAATAAACTTTAAATTTTGAATAAAATGCACTTTAAATCTTTGAAAAAGCTTGTGTAGTTTTTCATTTATGGTCAAAGTTTCAAGATTTTAGAATTCAGGCAAACTTTGTGATGTCATCAGATGAACACAGCTCCTGAAGTAATTCTTTAAAATGTGTTCCTCAGTTTTATCCAGTCATAAGATTCATTTTTTATTTGCTGATTACCTGTTGCCCTAGGGGGTATAATCAAGTTAAAAAAAATATCTAGGTGGAATCAGATGTTGACCTTCAAAATATATTTTAGAGAGGATTGAAAAACAAAGGATTTACATAAACAACTAAAGACTTGTTCACCTGCCTAATTCACAAATTATTGCGCAATACGTTTAATACAATTGAAAATGCTGTAAAAGGGTTAGTTTTTAAATGCTTTGATGTGAGTTTTTGCTGCGCTAAATGCAGAGTGTCAGTCAAGGAAGCAACAGGTATGACCCCATCTAGATTAAACCGTGGTTTCCCTGCTGAACAAGTTTGAATCCAAGATAAATGTGAAGAAAAAACAACAACACATACAATATCTGAAAACTCAATTTGATCTGTATTAGTGGTACATCTCTGTTCAGAGAAAGGACTCGAGGAGAGGTTGGGGGATGGGATCTGGAAGAAAAATCTTAAGCATGACCTTCACCAATCCTTTCATGCAGAATTATGTAGCAAATGAATGAAGAAAAATATATTTACAAGCTCTACACAAACTTAGGACACAATTTTTAGCTGCTAATTTCCTAACAAGACATTTTATGGACATTAAATCAATTAATACAATTTAATCTGTTAAAGTACCCCCTACTACCCTTCCTCATATGATCCAATTTTCAGACTTATTACGTACCCCTACCCTTCCTCAAATTTTCTAGCTTATTAAGTAACCCCTACCCTTCCTCATATTTTCTGGCTTATTATGTACCCCTACCCTTCCTCATATTTTCAGGCTTATTACGTACCCCCTACCCTTCCTCATATTTTCTGGCTTATAACGTACACCCTACCCTTCCCCATATTTTCTGGCTTATTATGTACCCCTACCCTTCCTCATATTTTCTGGCTTATTACGTACCCCCTACCCTTTCCAATATTTTCTGGCTTATTACGTACCCCTACCCTTACTCATATTTTCAGACTTATTACGTACCCCCTACCCTTTCTCATATTTTCTGGCTTATTACGTACCCCTACCCTTACTCATATTTTCAGACTTATTACGTACCCCCTACCCTTTCTCATATTTTTTGGCTTATTACGTACCCTTTACCCTTCCACATATTTTCTGGCTTATTACGTACCCCTACCATTCCTCATATTTTCTGGCTTATTACGTACCCCCTACCCTTCCTCATATTTTCTGACTTATTACTTACCTCTACCATTCTTTATTACCTGATATCTTGAAGGGCTACTTAAAGGTACTGTATGTGAATGTGCAGAGGCAAAAACCATAGTAGCAAAAACTTTTAATCATAACTGGTTAAACATTTTAATATCTTAGGCATCAAGTTGCATATTTCATGTAAATTTTGTAATGTATATTACAGGGTGACCGTGATCATTTCATTTGTAAATCCTTTGTTTTTTAAATGCCGATCATTTTTCTTTGAAGTGGTGCTGAAAATTCTGACCATGCGTTTTGAATAGACTTTCTCCTCATTTTCAGTGACTAAGATCTAGGGAAAAAATGTTATAAAGAATAATATATTTCGCATATAGAAGATCAAACTTTGAGCAGTCATAACTAAAAGTGGCATTTTCAGAATTCAAAACCAGATCTGCTCCATTTTTAATGCTCTTTCATCCAATATAGAAATTGCTGTGTCCATAGATCTTCAAGAGATGCTTATGCTTATCTTACATTTGTGGCTTATCGATTTGTTCATGCCTCACCAAAGGACCTGATGCCTTTTCCCATAACTATGTCACAAGATTTTGACAACAAAAATTATTTTTTTACCTAAAGATGCATTGCAAAGGAATTTGATTTTGAAGACATAAAGAAAAGATAAAAATACATATGTACAGTACCCAAGTAATACGTGCAAACTGTTCTAAGCATGTCATCAATCACCGAACAAGGAAATGGTTTGGTTTGGTTTTGGTGTATTGATGTTTAATGGCACTGAGTCAAATGTGCCAACAAGGAAATGAATATCAAAAAATAAAATCCACAAAAAGTATATTTCTTACAAACTAACTTGCTCTCTAAACCGGGCTTACCATATATGTTTAACCCCAAACAAACTTAATCTCCAGAAATGAAAATTTATCATAAATACATCAATAAACTTAAAAACTAAAATGTGTAAAAACATAAGGTGTTGCAAATTCAAAACTTTTTTTTTGATAATAAAAACAAGAAAATGTGACTACCATGAAAAGGGAAGGGATCACTGGGACAAAAGAAACATTTCATTAGCTGTCTTTTATCCGCTGCACCTCAAAAAGTTTGACTGCCGTGTCATACCAGATGGGCGGCTCAACGTTCCTGCGATGAGAAAGAAAAGAAACAAGGGGAAAAAGACCACTGGGTTTAAAATATGGAAGGAAAATTGTACGATTTGGCTTGGAGATTGAGGAAAAGATGCGAGCAATTTCATGCACAGATTTTCATGCAAAAAAGATGAGTCAGTTGATTGTGTTACGCGCTGTTAAAGTAGATCCAGATGAAACAGTTTGGAAAGGGAAGTTACACAGCGTTAGAAAAAAGATCCAGTGAAAAAATGGAAAGATGATTAAAAGTTAATAAGTTTAGTTTGAAAATGAAATTATTCAGTTTTACAGTACAGGAAGTGATCTCAGCATCTTATACCATACAGGCTACTCAAAGAAGCAAGGTGGTGAGAAACTTACTTTGATATACTGTAGTGTCCCATTGTTATGTTGATGTTGGTATTTTGTACATATTTTATCATGTCCTTGTACGAGCCTGTTTCAATGACGTAAGCGAGGCAAATTTTGATCTTGCATGCTCTCTTGCCTTTTGATGCTTGCTCAAATAAAACACGCTTTCTAAGCAATATTATTTAAATGTTAATCTTATCTTAAACTGATCAACATAAAAGCTCTAAAAAATAATTTAGTATCCAAGCACACTCTCTGGAGTGGTTTAAGTCATTCAGTAGCAACTTTAAATAGGTTTTCAGCAGCATTTTGAAACATTTTTTGCTTTAAGCATTAACATAGCATTACTGTATTACCTTAGTGTAGACCTGCTGTAACGTAAGCTAAGGCCTGTTTAATGCCAGCCTTGGCTATCTTTTAAAGTAATTTCCTAAATAAGCCTTCAATTCCTAAGCTTTTTTTTTAATCAACAATGTCTTAATTGTTGATCCGTGTGGCAAGCAGCAAGCACCTGCTTTAGTTTATTTGTTTAGTTTATGTGACCAGCATGTAGTAGTGATTTTGATATCTTGTTGTATTATTCAAGCGGCAGTTATGGTCCAAGCCATTTTAATGTATTTAGTGGACTTTATTACGTCCTGCCTTGAGTTGTGAATAGCCATTAGTGACAGTGCTTGTGTATATAAACTTAGTCCTTAATAAAAGAGCTAAACTATAAACAATTTCTGAATGTTTACTTAGACTAGGTGCTAGGCTAATTCTAAACATGAGCCAGATCAGTTCTCCTGATCAGCGTTGGCAGCGTTTGCTCCATAATTGTGACGGGGGCAGTCTTGTGTTCAAACTTAAAACTAAATCAAACTAAGCTATTATTAAACAGTAAAGAGCAGCCCATTTGATGCCATTTTCAATGGTTGCTATGGTAATTTTGTGACAACAGTCTGTTGCATTTTTGAATCTGGACAGATTCAACCAGAATTAGACACGTAAGTTTCATTAGTATTCTTGTTTCTCTAAAATACTACTCCTTTAAGATTCCTTTGAAATTCTTTTTAAACTCATCTTAATTTACCCCGCTAAGTGTAGCAGGGATATTTACAAGAGATATAAATTACCTTTCATGCTTTAAATATGCAATCTGGTCCAATGACCTGATTCTAACACACTTCTAACCGACCTTAAAAACATAGTTACCAGCCTAACCAACCACCTTAATACCTCTAACATCCCTCTTAACATTCCACCGAGGCCTGAATGAGAGGGGAGGTGGGTCGGGGTGCATGGAAGACAAGTATAACTCTCGTAAATATCCCGCTACGCTATAAATATGCAATTAGATTGCAACCAAGGAACTGAAGGGAAGCATAATTTTCAAAAGGCTAGTACTAATACTCACACTAGTTTTATCCTACTTAAAAATTAGATTCCTTATCCTCTAAGGATGAAAAACATCTGAATAGGAATTACTAAACCATAGTAAATAACTCCTGGTTACAGTTAAAATGAACAGGTCACTACCTCTTATCAGTAACTGAGGCAATCGCCGCATGAACCAAAGTTAGATAACTCAGAAAACATGCCAATCGAGAGAGCATTTGGACAAAATATAAACATCATAGTAGTGTCTAAAATAACGCAACAAAACTCACTGAGTTTGTCCACAAGACGGAACCTGTTAGTAAAGCACAATTGGGAATGAAGCGTGTGTTAGCTAATGCAAATTTAGGAATTTCCGAACCAAGGACAAAATTTGCTAGCATGCAACTTTGCTAAAGCAAAAGTTGGCGGGGTAACACGAACGCCGTAAAGTAGGTCAAGCAAATACAAGGGACTAAATGTGACATGCGTTTTCCAAAATGGCTGCACGAATTATCCCATGAAAGGGTCTATGCCTCTAACCCCAGTGCATACCCTGACTGTTTCATGAACAGCGCCGACCATTTTCAGAGATTGCTTTGGACAATCCCTCATGAGATAGTGTCTTGCGACACTCCGTAACGAAACGAAGAATGCTTTTGTAATGCTGAGCATCGGCTGCATACTTATAAAGCAATTCTAAAGATGCCAGACAGACGGAGTACCATACCCCGTCTTCTGGTGGGTATGAAGGCGCGGAAAGCGGTGGTACGAGTACCGGCTCCAGGCGAAAGATGAAAATGAAAGCACCTGTGCTTAGTAGAGTCCACGGAAAGCAGACAACTCTTTTAAGCGTCAACTCCCAAGTGGGCATATAGGGGGTGGCTCTAGCAGAACTTTCACCGATGTGCCTAAAACAGCTTGCATCTTGGAAGGTCTTTATAAGAAGATTCTTTATGGCTAATTTACCCAGTGGTCGCGAGTCTGTGACCTTCGACCCAACTGAAAAGCCTCGGTGGATGGCTGATACAGCCATCCTAAAGCCCTTGACTGAACAGAGTCTGGGAGAAGATCTTCCCTAAAATGAAGGGGAGGAGGGAGGTCATCGACTCCTCAAAAAAAGCCTTGCTACACCAAGTATCGGCAGACAGAGGCCACACAGTCAAATGAAGCGCTCTGGGACTGTGGTGCAATTTGCTGGCAGTTTGTTGGAGTCAGGGAATGAGACAAAAGTCGTCTCTAACCAGAAGCTCGTACGGGAAGCCTGCAAATAGTTTGAGCAGCTGAAAGAACCGCAGTTGGCCGGGCCAAATGGGTGCTACCGGTTGTACAACGCCCTGCTAAGTACTCTGGTACCAATGCAAACGACGGAAAAGGTGTAACCCAGCCCATGTAGTGAGTTCCTGTGATTGTGAATGCATTGACTCCGAAAACCCGCGGGTCAGGATTCGGGATGCAGAGAATCGGTAGCTTGTGATCGTCCATGGACGTGAACAGACCTACGTCCAAGAGGCCGAATGTTATCCAGATCGCCTCTGGTCACCTGTGGTAAGCACGCCCATCCTGTGGGAGTTCCACGGAAGTGAGACAACAGATCCATGATCATGTTCTCTTAGCCCTAATAGTGAACGGCCTGAAGGCTGATCTAGTTCATCTTGCACGACGAGAGGAAGGATTCCAGAAACTCCTGGATTCTTGTTTCTCTCTGTCTGAAAGAGAGAGAGACCACAACAGTAGTGCAAAGTCAGTGCCTATCTGAATTGTTTTGCTCAGCACTGCCAGTTTCAGCATGTGCCAAGTACCGGCCCAAGTTCCTGCGATTGGGGACCAAGTTAAATGTGTTCCCCACCCCGTCCAAGATGCATCCTTCACCACTGGCGGTTAAGGTCTGACAGGTGGAAACTTCGCTTCTCACGACAGGTGGGAGAAGCCGCACCACTACTAAACGTGGGTGGCCACTGTCTGAGGGTGTGGAGTGGGGGTACTAATGTGTCCTGGGAGGGACCGCAGAAGGTCTAGCAGAAGGGGATGTTGGTCCTCATGTGAGACCTGCACATGGGGACTACATCCACCCAACTGGCTAAGCGGTCAATGAGCATCAGCCAGTTTCTCATCAGAGACGTTCGCTGTGAGAGGATAAAATCCGCTATCGCCTTCACAGCTAGCACTTTCTCCTCTATCGGCCATAAATGGCCTTGTGTCAAGTCCAGGACAGTTGAGGTCTCCATGACACCATCTTCACTTCAAGGGTAGATTTCAAAGATGTCCTCCCTGCGACTCGAAAAGTCTAAGAGTGTTGAAAGTACACATCGTTCACTGCTGGCCGGTGGTGCGTGGGAGGCAGCAGCCTCTCCTCCACGGCCTGTGTGACCCAAGACAGAAGCCTGGATATTAAGGAGTCCATGAAGGTAGGAAACATCTTACCATGGATTAACTCCTATTATTCTTCCTATGTCCACGCCTGAGCTCAGGTGGGAAGGAAGGAAGTGAGAAGTAAGGGAAGGATGGAAACGGTCCTCTCCGTTAGCACTTCCTGATTCTTTCTTGAACCCAACTCTGGGATCTGCTCCGTTGTGGAGAGGACCAGGGGAGAGAAAGTGAGTGAAATGCCGAACATCGGCAAAACCAGCAGGTGGAGTGCTGTTGAGCATGGTGGATGAGGAGTTGGTGAGGGTATAAGGGGGAGGGGGGGGGGGTGAGGGAGGGGGGGGAAGACCGTCAAACGATAAACGATATTTCCCCTTCCCCACTCTCGTGGTGACTTTTTTAAGTGCCACTCCTTAAGCTACGCGTGGTCTTGCTATGCCACTACGTCTCAATCATTGTATAGTGTTCAATTCTGCAGGGGATCGCACGGTCAGCTGTCACAGCACGACTCGCAGGTTAACCCTGGCCGGAGTTACCCAACCTCTTGCCAAAGCCGCACCTGGGTATGTCCGGGGTGTGCCTGACTACGGTGGACGCCTTACTTAGGCTGTCCAATTCACGAGTAAAGTACTGTAAAATTAGGAGAATTTTTTTTTAGGCCATTAGCTCCAATAACTTATTTTTAACTTTGGGTTAACGTACATCATACACTTTATGAGCGGTAACTCTGGAAAGCTCTTATAACAGTGGAACTGTGGGAGTATAAGGAGACCGTTGTCTTCATAGTGTCATCGTTAAAAACATTGCCAAGATGCTATGCGATGACGGAGGAACAATGTGGTAGAAGTGACTGCACCTGTCACCTCGTGCTGTTAAGTCTAGCATTGGAGTAACAGTGTATAAAAATGGGTCATTAGCCATTCCACGTGAACAGTAGTGAGGAAAACTGTCTCCTTGCTACATTGTTTAGGTGTCCACCATAGACACAACACCTTGCTGGTATGAGTCTAGGTTGGCTACGAATAAAGATTGTTTAAACTTTACTGATTTTAATTGATGAGTAAACCCAGCTGGTCATAGAGACCTGCGTGGTTGAAAATGTACAGACAACACAACGTTGTGGGTCTGATTGGTACTATTAACCTGGTTAACGAGTTAAAAGACAGGTTAACGTATGCCTTATACTGAATGGGCTGCTAACCACGTAAGACTCTGAGCCGTAAGACGATTATGGGTCCCAAGACCGCGGAGCAGTAAGCCATTGGCTATGGCCGTAAGCCATTGGCTATGGCCGTAAGCCATTGGCTACAGCCCTGGAGATAACTAGCTCCATACACAGGATGGGCCGGTAACTAAAGAAAGTCCATTTGCCTGAAAAGGTTAATTAAAATTGTGTTATAACGTGCACAGTAAGCAATGTGGGCTGTTACGTTAAACAGGTTCTTGCAACGTGGAAGCAGTTCATAACCCATACGGCCTGTCCGGTTATGAACTTAGTTAAGGTATTTTAATATCTCTTTAGTATACATCGTATACTATACAGGTCCTTAACATTAAGAAGTTACAACCATTCGAGTGTTAACGGTTACTGCAACTGTCAACGAACCGTTGTTGCAACCGTGGAATTGTGTGGCCGGTGGCTATAGTTTGTCCAAATCCAGACTTCGTTAACTTGTTTTAAGTGTCTCGTTAACTTACTGTGAATGCTACACGGGCCTTTAATGTAGACGTAGGTCATTAACCTTAGTAAGTTACTGTAAAAAGATGTTAACGTATAAAAAAATTTCAATGAAATACAGTTTTTTGATGCTGTAATGTTAACATTCTCTAAAGTCTTTAAGTATTATGTTTTTTCCTGATATTTTGTGACTTCCAAACCATTGGATATGTGGGGAAAGTAATCAAACAGAATCCAGTATGGTAATCATTATTTACCACCAGAAAAATGTTTGATAATAAATAACAAAATAAATAATAAAATGTTTGATTTTTTTTAAATAATATATTAACAATTGAAAAAAGGTGAGGGCATGGGCGAGGTAAGGGTTCCAACCTTCTGCAGTATTTTGGTGTAGATGACGTTTTGTCACATGAGTCATCTCCACCAAAATAAGACAAGAACTTCCAATCTTAAAATATCATAGTTTCACCAAAGAAGTTTCTCACCATCTCCCTTCTTTTTAAGCATCCTTTTCATACAAGACAAACTTCCTTTACAACTAAACTAGTCCTTCAAGATTTTTGAAAATGTTCTTTTCAATTCTAATAATTTTATCACACTTTACAAAATAACTTTCTTTTCAATTCTAATAATTTTATTACACTTTACAAAATAACATGATAATCCAAGAAGGCCTTTTACTTTCCAAGTCCCGATTGGCAAATGGAACAAGTCGGGAGATCATATTTCAAACCCTTGTCTCCACTCTCTCACTCTCACTCTCCTGGACTCTTTCATTAACACCAATGCTTGAATAAACCACAGTGATTATGAGAAAGCTAAATTGCTGGCTATACACAGCTACAGTCCTTTTAGTGAATTGTGGTTTGGAGATCTTATTTTCTGGGCCAAGCCAACCATTCAATTCACTAATAGTTTTCTCCAAGTAGTTCCTGGATAACTTCAAGAGAAAGAATAAGAAGTAATTAGATAGGATGATAATTGGTAGATAAATTGTGGTTTCTGTGCTGAGCAGTTTCTGAACAAGTTTTTAATAGGCATCATGGGATTAAACTTAAATTACACCCAAATCAACCATTGTACAAACTATGACAACGGCGACAATGAACACACAACTGCAATGACGGGTCATCGCCTGCGTGTTCGGTTATGATAGTAACAATGCTATCACGAAACACTTAATACCACCCGGACGAGTACACAGGTACGACGTACGGACAGACATAACATCGACAACCAAGTCAATGTCCACGGCCTTTGATAACCAGTTGTGGTGCACTGGCGTGTCTACCCAAGCCAGGCTTGAACCCTGGGCCTCGTGGTCTGTAGACATGTATGATAACCTCTACACCACAGTAGGTAGGCTGTACAAACTGCGTTTATGTTCCTAGTTATATGTTCCCTTTGCATCTTTGGTTGTATTTAAAGTTTGTAAATAAAACAAAAATATGAATGCCAGATTTTGTCGAGAAGAGTCCATTAAAAAACACTTTTGGATTGAAATAATCAATTTCATCAGATCTAGAGGAATGAAAACCCATATTTTAGGAAAACGAATGTAATCAATTTCATGCCACCTTTTCCTTTTTACAGCCGAGACCAACATGCAATAGTATAAAGAGTGAAAAGATACCTATGAAATATACATACAGCTATCTAAATGTAAAAACTTCTTTATCTTTCCCAGGACTAAAGCAGATTCCTTCAAAACACACAATAACATTAAAGGAGACATAAAGTCTTATATAATCCCCACCTCTTATGATAGTTTTAATAAAGAATAACAAACCTTTTGATCAAATTTTATACCTCCCAAAGCAATCTAACACATTTTTTTAATTATCAATACAAAATTATAATGCTACTACTATAGGAGCTGCCATTTTGATTAAGAAAAATGCATATAATGATGCCATCAACCCAGCAGGACATGGAATGCCTTGCATTTTTTCATACTTCAAATTTTCTACCTGATGAAAAATTGTTTTCCTTTTGTAAAGGTGAACTTCTTGTATGGGTCAAGGACATTTTTGTGTAAACATGAAATTATCAAAACATACTGTTTTTTCATCATTTTGAAGAAAAAAAAAGAAAATTTTTTTTTTTAATACTACTTTATAAAGAAATACACTAAAAACTATACTTCCTGTTGGAGAAATTGTGTCATCATGCAGAATATTACAGAATTGAACAAACTGGCAGCCTCCATATGTGGACCTTAAACATGAATAACTTGAGATAGAAAGAGGATTTTGACTTGCTGTTTTTGTTACTTGAATTATATATTAATCCTCTATCATATGAAATAAGGATTGTACCAGACTTTATGTCTCCTTTAAAGGAAAAGTTGAAGCAAAGTATATGAGAGAGGCCTTTAAAGAAACAAAATGATGAACTACAGTACTTCAATGTCTTCTCATGTTATGGAAATATTCAACTAACTGCCTCATTTGTGTTGAGAAAATTGAAATCAGATTCAAATTACTTCCTCACATCAAAGGTCTACATGTGTTTTATTGTATTTTTTCTTGAAACTTTTGTGGCTTAAATATCATTGGATATATATCAAGAAAGTAGTAAAACAGAATAAAGTACCTATTATTTACCACCTGGAGAAATTTTAGAAGAAAAAAATTAGTACAATAGGTTCATTCAATTAATTAATTAATTAGGTTGGTTGTTTTGTTGATGCTTAACGGCACCGCAACAGTAAGTCAAATGTGCCAAGAGGGCGGGTGTTAATAAATAATGGTGTAAGAGTTAGGATAGTGAGGAGATGGATAATAATTTATTATTAAACAAATATCAAATTAAAATAAAATGTATTATACATTTACAGATTTTATTCATAAAAAAGGTTCAAATAATTCCTTAATTAAATAAATATAAAATTAATATATTTTAAGACATTTAATTTAACTTGTTGGTACTTATTATCTCATCACCCACATATACATACATGTGGGTATGAGATATTACAATCAATTTGCTGTATAGGCGAAGAACTGCCTGTACCTCCTACACTACAAAGCTACCCCCCTTGATATTAGGGGGGCTGGTGGGGCCCACCAGGGGGTCACATATGACCTCATATTAGGGGTTAGGGGTCATACATTTAGAAAGGACAAAATTTGGTGATTTTTGCATCTGTGCATGGGTTTGTGTGTGTGTGTGTGTGCATATGCAACAATTAATTTTGTGTCGCTTATAACTCAAAAACAGTAATACACACGTTGATCAAAATTGGTGGACGGATACCCCTTGCCCAGAACTTTTGTCACCAAGGTTTTGGGATACAAAGGTCAAAGGGGACAAGTTTTTGGTGATGGTTGTATCTATTGAAGAAATTACTTGGTATCTTTACAAATTGCATAGATGGGTAGGGTTTAACATTTTAACAAAACTTTTAAAATTGCAAGTCAAAGGTTACAGATCAAAGGTCAAGTAGGTGTTTTTTTATGCAAAATTTTAAACTCAAAAAGTACAAGACCTATAACAACCCCATGTTGTACCATGGAACATGAATTTGTGTCCCGTAGACTCTGGGGTCAAAAGGTTAAAGAGCTATTGACCAATTTTTATCATTTCCCCCTATAGTTATGGTATGGTAAGTGTGATGTGATAATGAATAGTGTCATACAGTAGAGTACGATAAATGTGAACAATTTCAGATTTTGTTTCAGCGATAAGGGTCAAGGGTCAGAGGCCAAATATGTGATTATAGGGGGTAATTATGTACTAATTCGTACATTTTTGTGCCAAAAGTCACAGAGCTATAGTGACCCTGTTATCTATTTCCCCCACTATGCTGTACACTTAAGGTGATGAGATCAGCAACTCCATGGATTGCTTTCTTGTTGGATTTTGTTTTGCTTTAACATTTCTTTAAGTAGTTAATTATGACTACTTTACTAGACTCTCTTTACTATTTTCTTGATATAACCAATGGTTTTTCAGCCATCAATTATCGGGTGGGGGAGGGGATGGATATCAATGAGACAGAACTCTAAACTTGAATATATATGTAACGAAACAATATAATGAAGCTAGTTCTTCACCATTTTTAAAGTCCTTTTTAAGATACAATAAACTTGCTTGACCACTGAACTAATCCTTTGATTTAAAATAATGTACCCATTGACTTTACTAGCATTGATATCAATAAGTTTTACAAATAACCCAACACACCAAGCACTAAAGAACTAGTGACACCTTTATGCATACATGCAAATTAATGCATATATGCAAATTAATGCATATATGCAAATTCATGCATAAAGAATGAAAATTATGAATATCAAAGAACATCAAATTCTGAATAAAGTAGTTTTACTTTACTTTGAGTAGCTTTATTCATTCCAAAGCTTATAGAAGTACCAAGAATTTGTAAAGGATTAGTTCAGTGGTCAAGCATGTCCATCTTTATGAAAGAGGACTTCAGAAGAAACAACATGGTGAAGACAGCATTTCAAAATCAGTTAAGGAGATATCCAAGTTTAAAGTTTGGCATCACTTGTGTAGAAACGATTGAAATCAGACTAGTTGTGATGTCATAGCCTCAGATTCTAAGTTTTTATGTATTCTATCAAATTTTGTCCTGCGATTTTGTGGCTTAAAAACCATGGAATATGTCAGGAACGTAGTAAAACGAAATCTAGGAGGGTAATTATAATTTACCACCTGAAGAAATTTTAAGGAAAAATAATTCAAATAGTAAAATAGTTCAATAAATTTTCTTTCAAATACATTAAGATTGTTAAGAATGTGCAGATAATGAAGCCAACCTTAAATAGAGATACGACAGAGCTTTAAACTTGAATATCTCCTTAATGGATTAAGATTTTGAAATGCTTTCTTCACCATTATATTTCTATTAAAGTCTTCTTTCATAAAGGTAAACCTGCTTGACCACTGAACTAATCCTTTAATATACACCACACAAGACTATGACAGTTGAAGGCAAGTCTTAAATGAAATTTGATAAATTTGTGTTTCATATTCAGCAACTGATGACTTCTTTAATATTTTTCTAATGGAAGTATGGCCTTGTCTGAGACATGTTTAGTCCTATAGTGCCCAGTTGCAATACTGCAAACTAATGTTGCAAAAACAAAAGAACTAATTTACATGTGAAAATGCAGAGTTGGAATGAAATACAGAATTTCCCATGATTCTAAATGAAATTTCAAAACCTTCCCATGAAAAATTGTGACAGAAATAATTTTAATATAGTAAATACATCTTTATATGCTTTCCTCTTTTGTAATTTAATGTAGTATTTATCACACAATTACATGAGGAACATTTTCAGAGCAAATATTTACTAGATAAACTGTTGTTTACTCAAGAAATCCCCCAAAAAAAAAAAAATTAAAAAAAAATGAAAGTTTTCTTCTTTTGTAATGAAAAAAACAAAAACAAATTTCTTCCTGTGCATTCACATTTTTCCTGTGTTTATAACCAATGGAACCGTACATTTTTTCCAGCTTTGTGAAAACAAAGAACTTTTCAATTGATGACATCAAAAATGTGCATATTTTCTTGAGTAAGTAGGCACAGTACAAATTGAAAAGCTTTGAAATGGTTGCCAATTTTGAACCAAATTTATGTTTTTTCCATATTTGTTTGTTTGAAAGTGTAGCAAGTATTTCGTCACTAGTGCTTTAAACCTGATTCTCTGAAGTTTGTTAAACATTTCGCAGCAGAAGAGAGAGAAATGTGAAAGGTAAGTCAAATGATGATTTTGAAACTATTTTTACATATTGGAATCAAAACCACCTTCCGAACACACAAAATTTTATCCGTGTGGGTGTGTAGCTACAGCGGAAAGAACGATAAAAGATGGAAATATATGATACTGATTAACAAAAATTAGTAGGAAAAATAGAGAAATGGGTTTATCAGTATGGGATAGAAAGAATACCATATTGGTAATGTTAGAATAAGTTTGATTGAATACTTTGACATTACGAGGGTGTATATCACTAAACATAAGGTAAATGAATCAGGGATGACATAACTGATTGCATACTTTCTTCAGATTTCAAATAAACGCTATGTACAGATAAATTTAAAATAAAAATAAGCACTTGATTTCAAAAATAGTTTTGCTCAAAAACGGGAAGAATAAATAGTGACATAATATTCTTGCATAAATGAAATATTGAAATACAATCCTCCAATATCAACATGAGATAGATTATATTTCATTAATAACACATCGTTTCCATAACAAATATTCTAAAGCATTGCAAATAAGAATTAGTATAAAATAAATAATGATTAAAAGTAAAGGAATAAAATTGAATGTAAGAAATAAATTTAAATTCAAGCAAAGTGAAGATAAAAGTAAACCTAAATTGACAAAAGTACAGTGCAAGAAAAGATCAACTAAAAATGTTTTTAAACTGTTCTAAAAAAGATGCCTTTTCAAATTGGTCATAAAGAGAGACCACACTGTAAATGCAAAACATATGGAGGCAAGGAGAGGGGAGGTGGGTTGAATTAGAATGCAGGAAGGGAAACATAATGCTATTTTTAATAAAATAAATATAAATGAATTGAGAACAAAGTTACCGGGTACAGTCGTTAACCAACATAAAGTGACACTGTATGTTTTCACAATCTTTTACTAATTGCTATTTGCTCGCTACTCTTCAAAAACTTTTAGTAAAACTATTAATTGATTAATCACAAACATGCTATGTGGGTGGCATAGTGTACCAGCTGAACCATGGCCAGAACTAACTTCAACTACTTGTTGCCGCACTTCAAAACTAAACTGGGCTTACTGGGTACTGTCTGTGCACAAATCATTTTGTAACAGCTCTGTCATGACTGCCAAACTTGAGCAAGGCTCTAAAATCAGTAACAAGGTCATCTAAACTCACAGATCTTTATTTTCAATAAGTTTTACCAGACTAACAGGTAATTTTAAGACATGATATTTGCATTTTGGTGAGATTCTTGGCCTATTTGTTTTGCAAAAATGCATGGACCTTTTTGTGTGGGAACTGTACCAGTTCAACAAAAATTTATGATTTTTAATGGAAAAATTGTTCTATTTAACCGATTTTTGGGTGTAGCTTGGTTAAGATTATTCTTTCAACGGTCACAAATTTTGGTGATTAAACAATGAATGAATTCATCACACATCAACAGCACTATGCTAAAACTATCAATAGTTTTGTTCTGATGGGAGTGATATCATAAACAACACACTACCAACAATGCAGTAGTAAATCTATGATTCACCCTTGGAGATGGTATCACCGTTTTTGGCTATTTTCGGCAGTTCAGTAAAAAAACCACTTGACCACCATTGACCTTTAATGTCACTCATGCACAGTAAACATAAATATTGAGTGGATACTTTGTTTACAGAAACAACTCAATCTCTGAACAATAAGTTAAGCTGGTATATAAAATGTGTTCTCCTAGCAAGGAGGAAAGTGGGCATATCTGCATGACTTGTAAGTACATGTACACGATATGATACCTTTTCTTATTGTGATGTCCCTAATTTGAAACAAAATTGCATAATTCATTACAAGGCAATCAAATTCAAAATTCTGTAAAATGGTCAAGTGATTTTTTCCTAATTTTGATGATTTTTTGTTGCTATCTTTTAGGTTTCTTTTCTTTAAGATGAATTTGTTTACATGATCTTTTGGTGCAATAAAGCTCATGTTGCCTCGACACGTCTATAAACCCAATACAGGGAATTCAATCACTTTACTGTTGGTGCAGAGTGCTTAATTGGGAAAAGGTTTACTAAACAAACTACGTCATACCCAAGTAGAGAATAACACGTAATTTCTACTACTAAATTTCATAAAACTCTTCAGGAAAGGATTTGCATTAGGGATGTGCTATATCTACACAAATAAAACACCATTTAATGTTTAGTAGGCCCTATAATCTTCTAAACGTTTACATAAGATATATTTGACATTTTTTTTCAACCTAATGCAAAATTTTAACACTTCTTTGTTTTGTGACCAAACCTCTCCATGGCATTTTGGTAGTTATTGTAGGACTAAGCGTATACTAGTCTATGCAAATGAAACACTGTTTAACTTTCATTATTAATCTTCTAAACATTTACACGTTATATTTATGACAAATTCTTTTTGACCTTACAGGTAATTTTAAGACAACAGATACCCAACTTTTTTGTGACCAAACCTCTTGATGGCTTTTTGGAGATTATTGTAGGACTAAGTGTATATTAGTTCCGCAGAGAATTTTTAGAACACTTTGAAGTTCAACATAAGGTTTGGCTTAACATAAGTTTTAAACTTTTTAAACTTAAAACTTAAAAAAAATTGGTCACTTAATGTTTATGCACAGCCCTAATCTGCATATAAAACAACCTAATTTTGGTCACTTAATGTAAATGCACAGCCCTAATCTACATATAAAACAACCTAATTTTGGTCACTTGATGTAAATGCACAGCCCTAATCTGCATGTAAAACAACCTAATTTTGGTCACTTGATGTAAATGCACAGCCCTAATCTGCATATAAAAAAAACCTAATTTTGGTCACTTGATGTAAATGCACAGCCCTAATCTGCATGTAAAACAACCACAATTACCAAACTGCTACTAAATTTCTACTACACTAGAACATTCCATTTCAACCACAAAATTCAAATATCAAATCACGAAAAGCCGCATACCTCAAATAGATGACACCCCACATGTATGTCCTGAACCACAAGGTGGTGCCACTATTAGCCTGGTACTTCCTGATGAGGATGGGATGGGGGACTGGCAACAGTCCCACGAGGGTACCATGCTGCAGGAATTTCAAGATTTCACTCTCGTCTGTCAGCCCCCTGAGAAAAATGGAATGAAGTAAGCCATATTATTCACTTTCCTTCAAGAACATATTAATCAATTACTTTGCTCTTCTCCAACATTTGTTGTTTCACTGTGTATGCACTAATAGGGTGAGAAGGGTGCCCCTGGTACACAGAAAAGTTTGAGCAGCCAAACAACTCTCAAGCAAGGCAGCTTAAAAATTCATCTAGAAATCTAGACACTTCACTGATGTAACAATTAAGTACAGTTTGGATATTTTTGCAATGTTTGACTGCTCTGCAAACTTAATGATGTCTTTAATTAGTCCACTGGTTAATTAATTAACCTTTTTAGGTTTCCAAATAGGCCACGCCCACCATAGCAACGCGGTAACTTTGTGGGGCAAACATACCTCAAATCCGCAATCGTACATTACCAATGCGTTGATATTTAGATGTTCGCGAGCCTGCCGCAAGCTTTGATTCATTTATGGTGCTTCTCCGCATTTTTATGTTTTAGGCAAATGGGATAAACAAAATTCAGTTTGCTTACTGTTCTGGGTAACAACAATCAGATTCACAAAGCCCGCAGCAGGCCCGCAAGCGCAATTTTTGTTCACCATTTCGCCGTCATTTGGTCTGTGTGTGCAGAAATTTGTTTTGTACAGTACGTTGCATTGACTACGTAAGCACCGCCGTTAGCTAGCTGTACTGTACCAGTACAGCGTAGGATGTTTGCCCCGACTTAGTTACACAGATTTTGTTGCTAGGCAAAATCGTGCAGTCTTTGGTTAAAACAAGCTGTCAATAATTAAACCCAGAAAGGTTAATTGTGTTACAATATATTATCAAAATAAATCTATTTTGTATTTTCACAAACAGTAGAGAATGCCACAATGTCAAGTGATGAATATTATTTTTCTCTTTTCAAGGCCGGTTTTTTTCTTTGAAAATTCATATTTGAGGGCCAGCAGATCTGATAACACTACATGATGGCCGAGCATTAAAACTGACCTGGTTCTTTCAATTAGTAGATCACTTGCTTTTCATAATAAGACCTGATAGGTTTAAAAACCAAGTTAAACAACTTGTTGCAGGGTATTTAAAATGCATAATAGTCTTCCATTCATACAACATGAATTTACACAAGACCTAAAAAAGCACTTAAGTGGTCACTTTTTACTGATTCTGATGAAGTTTTGTTGTCACCTTACAGAGGATGCACTGAGATTACACCCTCTAAGTAGCTCTGAGGTGGACTCCTATGGGAAAGAGGAAGGCCAAACACAAAAAAAAATGGCGGAGAACTGTTGTTGGCAAATTAATGATGGGCCTTTCTAGGGGGGGGAAGCGCAGGCAGCTGCCAATGACCAGGGGAAGTGCAGGCAGCTGCCAATGACCGGGGGAAGCGCAGGCAGCTGCCAATGACCGGGGGAAATGCAGGCAGCTGCCAATGACTGGGGGAAGCGCAGGCAGCTGCCAATGACCGGGGGAAGCGCAGGCAGCTGCCAATGACCGGGAGGAAGCGCAGGCAGCTGCCAATGACCAGGAGGAAGCGCAGGCAGCTGCCAATGACCAGTGGGAAGCGCAGGCAGCTGCCAATGACCAGGAGGAAGCGCAGGCAGCTGCCAATGACCGGGCGAAGCACAGGCAGCTGCTAATAACCGAGGGAAGCGCAGGCAGCTGCTAATGACCAGTGGGAAGCGCAGGCAGCTGCCAATGACCGGGAGGAAGCGCAGGCAGCTGCCAATGACCGGTGAAGCGCAGGCAGCTGCTAATGACCAGGGGAAGCGCAGGCAGCTGCTAATGACCAGTGGGAAGCGCAGGCAGCTGCCAATGACCAGTGGGAAGCGCAAGCAGCTGCTAATGACCGGGGGGAAGCGCAGGCAGCTGCCAATGACCGGGGGAGGCGCAGGCAGCTGCCAATGACCAGTGGGAAGCGCAGGCAGCTGCCAATGACCGGGTGGAAGCGCAGGCAGCTGCCAATGACCGGGGGAAGCGCAGGCAGCTGCCAATGACCGGGAGGAAGCGCAGGCAGCTGCCAATGACCAGTGGGAAGTGCAGGCAGCTGCCAATGACCAGTGGGAAGCGCAGGCAGCTGCCAATAACCAGTGGGAAGCGCAGGCAGCTAGCTGTCAAATGACTGGAACAGATGGTGTGGTATTGTTGCGGCCTTACATTCCACAGGGAATGAAGAGGATGAAAAAGTTGCTAGGATTTCACAAAACTAGAAGAGCTGTGATGATAATCAACATCTAAACTTACTTATCAATACATATTTTCTCCACCTGTGGCACGAGGACCTGCAGAAGTCGCATAATTGTCTGAAGAGGCAGTTTGTGTTTCCATGACTGAACCTGAAAATATAACAAACATGACATTAGCTTGTGTAACACTTTCATTAGTTTTGCAATTCCCAGGGATATGGAAACATGACGGGGGAAACATACCCCCTAACCTTTTTAGTGGGAGCACAAAAATATCTAGACCATGTTTTTTGACTTAAAATGCTTACATTTAGGATGTGCACCTTGATAAAACCAAACCTTCACCTTCATTGGTTGGGGAAGGAGGGGTAGCATTCCACTTCAATCTTCCTTTGCCAACAGTCCCCTTACAGAGGAGAATTATGGCCATAAACCCAGCAGCCCCATATTATGCTTCCTCTCCTCTAACCCATGTATACCATCTTGCCCTATACTTTAGATTCTAACTCCATTCTGCCCCACTGCCCCGTATTCCATGCTTTATTCCATACGCATGGCCATGTGCTTTCCTTGCTACAATGTTCTTCTCCAGTATTCAATTATACATCACTGGAGTAGATTTCTATAAAGTAATACAAATTATTACAAAAAAATACCCATATCTTGAAATAAAAAAAATTGCCGCAATGCCTTAAAGGTCACAAAGTGAGCAAAAGAAACAAATATTTCTGCCAAATAAAGTGAGTCATGATTGCACAGTAGAAACATACATATTTTCTAAATAAAGATTCTTGAAAGAACTTTTCAAAACTTAAACAATTTCCCATATATGTTCCCCCCCCACAAACAATAACTTTAATCTCCCTACCCACTCAGGAGTTGCTTTCCAGTCTTGAGATGATGATAAAGACGTAGAGCGTTTAAGAGTCACAGTTCGTTTTTCCTCAATGCTCTTAGCGGTCGCTTGAGGGCTGGGTGGTGACCCTTCCTCTGGTGGACTGGTCGATGACTGATTCAAGACTGACTCAGCGGCGGAACTTTCCGTGTCACTCACAGCAGACACACTGGTCACCTGGTGGTTCCAAAACAAGAAACAAAAGTGGCTAATTGCACTGTACAAAATAATATTAGATGATTTGATCTAATAAGCATTACCATAGCTATCAAATTCAGTTATACAGTGAAACAAGGGTCAAATGTGATACCTGTACTGCAGCTCCTTCCTGGCCTGGGGTAGACGGTGCTGCCTCACCATCAGGGGTTCCTGGCGCTCCTTCACCTGGCATTACTTTGGAGGTTTCTGTCATTGACGCAACACCTTTAAAAAATATGGAATTTTGTTGTTGATGAAATCAGATTTAGGGTTGTTTTCTTGGCAGCGGTGTCTTTATTTTAAATGAGACATGACAATTCTTCTGTCCAAGAGTTTGTTTAAATCAGTTAAAATAAATTTCTCTTTAACAACAAAAGACCCCTACATAAAGACTTCATTTTCCACTCTCTGAACTAAACATTGCTTCATGACCAGGTTCGATGAATTGTGATCCAGCTGTTACATGAGTGTAATAGTAGCTATTAACACATTATTCATACCTAATGCATCAATAACTAGAATTAGGTAAAGCGCATACCTCCGCCCTTGTTCATTCCCCACCAGAATACAATCTACCTCAGAAGCCCTCGACCCACCAACTTATAACCCCACATAATCTCTTTCTCACTGTTGATCCTTATTGCCATTTACATTATAAACACTTAATTATCATCACTTGTGATCATTGTTTTAAGTTTAACTCAGGCTACGCTCAGGCAAAAACATAACCTCCATCCAACTTAGTTGGGAGGAGTTAATTATTTTTCCATTTTACAAATGTGAATTTCTGTTACTCCAGCAACTTCAACTGGGATGCCAATTATTTTCTAGGCCTGGTCTGAACCACCAGGACCATTTAAACAAGTGGGGGCCCTGTACCATATTAAAATCCTGACTTGAGAATGGATCACAGTTTTTATGGTCGTAGTACTCTACTATCACAATTTCGCTAGAAATTGGTAGTAACCCGTCTCGACTAGTACATACTGTAATGCAAGCCCCACATCGCTGATTCTTAATAGGGGGCTTGTGGGCCAAATGTGGCCCGCCAGACAATCCAATCTGGCCCGCAAACAATAGTCATTATAATGCAATACAGTGCATTGCATGTAAGATCAATCCGAATGAGATCAGTAAAAATTGCAAAATACTCGTTTCTTTTGTTTTTCTCCAAGGCAGATCAGCACACTAAAACATCACGGCTTATCAAATGAAATATTATCTTTAGTTCCGCTATAAATTGGGCTCGCGGCTTGTCAAAGAGAGGTGAATAAGAGAACCGCCGACATCTGGTGTGCATCCTTCTAATCGCGCACCCTCTCAACTTGTTTGTATTCAGGGCTTGTTTAGATGTGTTTTGTTTGTCTCATGACGCTGGTTTTGCCACGCGATTGGCCTGAAGCTCTTGTGAAATGATGGCCCTTCGCAAAATCTAATTATGAACCCTTGTCCTACATTAAGCAACACAATTTTACCTCAGACAGTGGGGCCCCAAAAGTACAGGGCCTGCAGAATATGCATGCTACTTTTGCTACCAAGTGAATCCGTACTGTGAACCACTCATTATGCACACCATGCTACATCATGCATATAGTGGTTTTATCAATATTCTTACAAATGGACAGGTAAGAGAACCCAATTATGTCCTGACCTTTGTGGAGACAACACAATAAGGATTGTGAATAAGCAAACGCATGTCAAGCATCCTCCATTACCCCAAAAGAACCAAATTTCCTGACATGACTTCGGACACATGTATTATGGGTTATTTCCTAATTTGACACCTTTTTAAATATAAAATTTTTCCTCATTTCCGAGAAAAGATTTTTTTCCCCAATTGGGTAATTAAATCTTCCTAACTGTTCTTTTTTTCCCCAGGCAAAACCTACTTTATGCTTTTTATTTTCCAAAAATCTTGGGTTGGTGGGGAAGAAACATAAATTCTTGTGGAAAACAAATATATTCCACTTTCTTAAGTAAAAACTCAATTGTAAAACTGCTTGAAAGTAAAAAAAAAAAAAGAAGAGTTGATTTTACTTTGCGCCAGTAACTGTATACCAGTAACTGTATACCAGTAACTGTATACCAGTAACTGTGTACCAGTAGCTGTGTACCAGTAACTGTGCACCAGTAACTGTATACAAGTAACTGTGTACCAGTAATTGTGTACCAGTAACTGTGTACCAGTAACTGTGTACCAGTAACTGTATACCAGTAACTGTATACCAGTAACTGTATACCAGTAACTATATACCAGTAACTGTGTGCCAGTAACTGTGTACCAGTAACTGTATACGAGTAACTGCGTACGAGTAACTGTGTACCAGTAACTGTGTTCCAGTAACTGTGTAAAGGTGACTGTATACCAGTAACTGTGTTCCAGTAACTGTATACGAGTAACTGTGTAAAGGTGATTGTGTACCAGTAACTGTGTACCAGTAACTGTGTAAAGGTGACTGTATACCAGTAACTGTGTTCCAGTAACTGTATACGAGTAACTGTGTAAAGGTGATTGTGTACCAGTAACTGTGTACCAGTAACCATGTACCAGTAACTGTGTACCAGTACCCATGTACCAGTAACCATGTACCAGTAACCATGTACCAGTAACTGTGAACCAGTAATTGTGTACCAGTAACTGTGTTTGTTTGTTTTATGAGGGCTTAAAGTCACTATGACAGCGTCAGCGAGGGTCAAATTGTGCCTGAGAGGTTAGATCATTCCAGAGGTAGGAAGGAAAGAAAACAGGGGTAGATTGAGAAAAACACGAGAATTAAAAGCCAGAAAGCTGGGATTGAGAGAGGTGCATGGGTGAAGAAAAAAACAAAGTAGAGAGAGAGCGGGGAATGAAGGATAAAGATGGGGGGAAGGGGAAAGGGGCGGGGTGGTAGAGGAGGACTAAATATGATTGTAGAGGGAAGCATGATGAAGGAAGGAGATAATTTTATCCAGAGGGTTTTTCTGGAAGAGCTTGGCTATGAGTTGTGGGGAGCAAGGGAAGCTCTGGGAAGGTTGTACAGGGGGCAAGCAAGGAGAATGTGATGGACTGTGAGGGTGCAATGGCAATGTTGCAGAGGGGTGGGCCAATAAGGAGATGGGAGTGAGTGAGGTGAGTGTGACCTATGCTAAGCCGGGTAATGTGAATGTTGTTGACACGGGAGAGCTTGTGGATGGTTGTGGATCAGAATAGTGGGCTGGATGACGTGGAGTTTGTTATCAATTTGGAAGTCCTATGAGGTTTGCCAGCGGTCACGAACAAGGGAAGCGATAAGCGGTTTGATGTCAGAAAGAGTTTTGGGAAATGGGGTAGGGGGAGGTTGAGGGCAAACTTAACAGCTGCATCAGCTCTGTCATTGCCAGGGATGCCGACATGGCTGGGCATCCAGAAAAAAAGAATACTTTTCCTGCAAGGAGGCGGGGGAAGAGGGGGTTGAAAGAGTTTACGGAGGAGGTGGGATGTGGGGTTATCCCATTTAAGATTGAGTAAAGAAGTAATGACAGAAGTGGCTGAGCGAGGAGTACTCAATAAAGTTGAGGGTGAGGAGGATGGCCTTGGCCTCGGCCAAGAAGATGGAACGAGTAGTCAGGAACCCTGCTACTGAAGGTGATGTCTCGGATGATGGCAGCAGCAGCTGTCTTGTCGCTTTCCTTGGAGCCATCAGTATCTATGGATTTGGCTTTTGTGATGAGTGGAGAGGCCCAGGTGGATAGAAGGGAGGGGGTGAGCCAGGGAGGAAAAGTGGGCCGTGAGAAGGTGCCAAGAATGGCAGGGTTGATGCCGAAATGGAGGTCTGATTTGATGCGTAAGCTAAAGAGAGGGTGGGTTTGAGTTTTGTGATGAGTAGAGAGGCCCAGGTGGATAGAAGGGAGGAGGTGGCCCAGAAAGGAAAAGTGGGCCAGGAAAAGGTGCCAAGAGTGGCAGGATTGATGCCAAGATGGAGGTCTGATTTGATGCGTAAGCTGAAGGGAGGGGTTAGGGTTTTAGTCTTATCAAAGAAGGTGGAGAAATTAAGGTACCTAATGAGGTTGTAAACAGGGTTCTGGGTATTAATGAGGGTTCTAAAAGCATAGGAGAGGCAAAGCTTTCTACACCTTGGCAGACAGGGGGGTTCGTTCACTTCAACATGAAGGCTGGTTATTGGGAAGGTCTTGTAGGTTCCCAGACAAAGCCTGAGGGCTTCATTTTGGATTGTGTTGATGTGGTTGAGGTAAGAATTGCTAGCAACACAGTAAATAATATTGCTGTAGTCAAGCTTGGCACGAATGGTGAGCCTGAAGATTTTGAGGAGAGCATGCTGGTTCGCAACCCAAGTGGTGTTGGAGAGGAAGCCGAGAAGGTTGAGGGAGCTGTCATATTCTGTTTCAGGTTGGTGATGTGTTGCTTGTAAAAGAGCTTGGGGTCTAGAGTTAAACTCAGAAAATTAGTGTGGTCAACTTTAGAGATGCGATTGCCATTAAGCACAAGGTTCGAGTTGGGTGGAGGTTGTTAAATTGACAGAAGTGCATGCAGACTGTCATGTCTTTGGAGAATTAAAAACCGTTATTGTTGCACCAGTCTTGCAGCTGATTGAGGCTGAGTTGGAGCCTATTTTTGACAAGAGGAAACTTAGGGGAGTAGTAGAAGATGGTGAAGTCGTCCATGTATAGGGCACGTTTGATGTTGGGGCCAAGGTTGTCCGCGATGTTGTTAATGCTTAGGTTAAAGAGAGTGGGGGAGAGGATGCTGCCTTGGGGGACGTCCTCTTCTTGGGAGTAGGGGTTGGAGAGGGTGTGGCCAATACGAGCTTGGAACTGCCTGGGTGAGAGGAAGTTTTGAATAAAGATGGGGAGGTGGCCTCTGAGGCCGATGTTGTAATGTTTGCTGATAATGCCGTATTTCCAAGTAGTGTCGAAAGCTTTCTCAAGGTCGAAAAAGATGGCAATGAGGTGTTCCTTTTTTGCAAAGGATTCCCGGATAGCGGTGTCGAGCGTAATTAACTGGTCCAGGGTATTGCGACGTTTCCGGAAGCTGCTTTGGTGAGGGGAGAGGATTCTTTTGGTCTCAAGGAATCAGTTTAGTCTCTGGTTAATGATCCTTTCCATAATTTTACAGGGACAGCTGGTGAGGGTGATGGGGAAGTAGCTGGAGGGTTCGGTACTGTACTTCCCTGGTTTAGGGATGGGGGTGACAATACTTGTCCTCCAGATAAGGGGAAAGGAGTGTGAAGACCAAATGTGGTTGAGGATGGTGAGTAGAGTAGTGGTGGCCTTGTTTGGGAGGTGATTCAGGAACTGGTAGGGGATGTTATCTAAGCCCTTGGAGGTGCAGCCAGCATCGTGGATGGCTTGGTTTAATTCAGAAAGGGACAGAGGGGTGTTGTAATCTTTAGTATTGTCGGAGGGAAAGGTGATACTCCGGGCTTCATGGCGAGCTTTGTTTGGTTTTATAAGCATTGGGGTAGTTGGCTGAGGACGAGATGTTGCTAAAAGAGGTGGTGAGGTAGCTAACGATGTCCTTTTTCGTGGTGAAAGGTTACCATTCCAGGAGAGATGGAAGATGGGAGACTTGCCCACCCTGCCGCGGAAGCTGTTATCCATTCTCCAAATCTTCTTAGTGGGGGTGTTGGTGGTGAGAGAAGAGACGAAATCGTTCCAAGTGCTGGTTTTACTGTCTTTGATAGTGCGCCTGGCTTCGACATGGCTGATGCGATAGAGGTTGAGGTTGTGAGTGGTCGGGTTTAGTTTGAAGTTCCTGAGGCACTTTTCCTGTTCTTGATGGCGGTTTTGCAGTCATCAGTGAACCAGGGGTTGGGGGGAGGGTGGTTAGGGCGTTTGGAGGTTTTGGAAATGGAGCAGGTGGCGATGTTGATAAGGATGTTACTGAAGTTTGACATGGGATCCTCACCCTCGAGGAGATGGGGGGAGAGGTGCAAGTCGCAGAGGGTTTCGAAAAGGGGTCAGTCGGCCTTCTCAAGGTTCCAATTGGGGGTGTGGTCTGTGGGGGTTTGAAGATTGGAGTGAATAGGAAGAGGGTAATGGTCACTACCACAGAGATCAGCAGTGACCTGTAACTGTGTACCAGTAACTGTGTACCAGTAACTGTGTACCAGTAACTGTGTACCAGTAACTGTGAAACTTTAATACATTTTGTGGATGAGAGCAAGGATGCCAGTCCATCAAATGTTAACTCGCCAGCAGTGCTGGTCCTCATTTTAACAGCTGAGTGACCTGCAGCAAGCACAGTGAAGTGTCTTGCTCAAGGACACAATGCATGCATGTGGCAGGAATCGAATCAGGTACATTTTGTACACGGGCATGACTCATTAACAACTAAGCCACTGAAACACCATTAATGTCTAAGATTAAGAGTTTAAAACAAATTTCTTTCGGGAGAAAGAAAATAAAAACAAACCCTGTAACACACTGTAACTGAAAAAAAAAAGCCACAATATTAGTTATTATTTAAGATTTTGTTGGTATGCCCTTTGGAAGAAAAAGAGTAAAATTTGAAAGAATCAAGAAAAGCTATCTTTCAATAGATACAATAAAAAGTAAAATTAATGCATTTGTGAGCATTTCTTAGAATTTTCATGATTTAAGTCTGGTTGAAAGAAGCTCCCAAAACAAATTTCATCCCCACTCAATTTTCTATACCTCTGCTGATTAGTAAACCATCACAAAATAATGTAAATACACTTGAAAATTCACTTCAGTCAGTATGGACAGAATGAAAGTTGGTAAGTTTTAAACATTGAGCATATTTTGAGGTTAGAAGCTTTAAACTGGATGACATGTTAGCAAAAACCGCCACACCCTAAACTTAGAACACATAGAGCACACTTAGAAATCGTTTTTGAAGGACTGATATGTATGTATGAAATCAAAGGCTGATATGTATGTATAAAATCGAAGGCTGATATGTATGTATGAAATGAAAGGCTGATATGTATGTATGAAATGAAAGGCTGATATGTATGTATGAAATGAAAGGATGATATCTATGTATGAAATGAAAGGCTTCATTCAAGATTTTTGAGCTGACTTTCTAATAACAAATCATGCATATTTTAAAAAGTTCTCTTTCTTTTTAATAAATATCAAAATAAACATGATTGGACAGCCCCTGATTACAGATGTCCCTTATTGCACAAAACCTGATTACAGATAACTCATGGTTGGACATCATTTGATTGTACAGAAGGGATAGGTCTTGACTATGCATGTCCAAACCTGACGAGATCTGCTTTAAAAAAAGTTTCATGGGAAACCATTTTATCATAAACCCATACCAAACTTTTGAGTCATTCAGTGAGGGTGCACAACACCTTTCCACTTTGGCCAAAAATTAGCCAAAACTTCAGGTGAATTCCTTTTGAAATAACCATCAACCAGAAGATATTACACAGAACTTTTCGGAAAACATCACAGATTATCCCAAATCTTTCAGGTACTGGCACAAAAACAACCCCAAACTTGACTCGTTTATTATTGGTTTCAATGGGGTAAATAATTAGTTCTGTGCTACCTACAGATGCCACCTGATTAGACATCACCTGATCACAGATGTCACCGGATTAGACATCACCTGATCACAGATGTTACCTTATTGGACACCACATGATTATAGAGATATCACCTTATTGGACATCACCTGATTACAGATGTCACCTGATTAGACATCAACTGATCACAGATTTCACCTGGTTACAGATGCCACATGTTGTAAATCTACTGCTCACATAAATAACCTTATTGGACATCACCTGATTACAAATGTCACCCAATTAGATCAGTAAATTACAGATGTCACCTGATGTGACATTACCTGATGACAGATGTCAGCCATCATAAGATGAATGAAAATCTTTTGATTATTATGTATGCATGAATGAAACTTGACAGTTCTTGCAGTAAAATACTGGACTTTTCTAAAATCTACTTGATATGAGTTAAACTTCATTATTTTTAGAGATTTTTTAGAGACACAAATATGACAAAGGAAAGACTTCTTTAATTCTGCTTGTTACTGGAACACCCTAAGTTTACATAAGATGTTACTGGAACACCCTAGAAGCAGCTGCTATAAGTTTACATAAGATGTTACTGGAACACCCTAGATGCAGCTGCTATAAGTTTACATAAGATGGTACTGGAACACCCTAGATGCAGCTGCTATAAGTTTACATAAGATGTTACTGGAACACCCTAGATGCAGCTGCTATAAGTTTACATAAGATGGTACTGGAACACCCTAGATGCAGCTGCTATAAGTTTATATAAGATGTTACTGGAATACCCTAGATGCAGCTGCTATAAGTAACCATAAGATGTTACTGGAATACCCTAGAAGCAGCTGCTATAAGTAACCATAAGATGTTACTGGAACACCCTAGAAGCAGCTGCTATAAGTAACCATAAGATGTTACTGGAATACCCTAGATGCAGCTGCTATAAGTAACCATAAGATGTTACTGGAATACCCTAGAAGCAGCTGCTATAAGTAACCATAAGATGTTACTGGAATACCCTAGATGCAGCTGCTATAAGTAACCATAAGATGTTACTGGAACACCCTAGAAGCAGCTGCTATAAGTTTACATAAGATGTTACTGGAACACCCTAGATGCAGCTGCTATAAGTTTACATAAGATGGTACTGGAACACCCTAGATGCAGCTGCTATAAGTTTATATAAGATGTTACTGGAATACCCTAGATGCAGCTGCTATAAGTAACCATAAGATGTTACTGGAATACCCTAGACGCAGCTGCTATAAGTTTACATAAGATGGTACTGGAACACCCTAGATGCAGCTGCTATAAGTAACCATAAGATGTTACTGGAATACCCTAGACGCAGCTGCTATACCTTTACGTAAGATGTTACTAGAGTACTCAAGAAGCAGCTGCTATAAGTTTACATAAGATGTTACTGGAATACTCTAGATGCAGCTGCTATAAGTTTACATAAGATGTTACTGGAACACCCTAGACGCAGCTGCTATACCTTTACGTAAGATGTTACTAGAGTACTCAAGAAGCAGCTGCTATAAGTTTACAAAAGATGTTACTGGAATACCCTAGATGCAGCTGCTATAAGTTTACATAAGATGTTACTGGAACACCATAGATGCAGCTGCTATAAGTTTACATAAGATGTTACTGGAACACCCTAGATGCAGCTGCTATAAGTTTACATAAGATGTTACTGGCACACCCTAGATGCAGCTGCTATAAGTAACCATAAGATGTTACTGGAATACCCTAGATGCAGCTGCTATAAGTTTACATAAGATGTTACTGGAATACTCTAGATGCAGCTGCTATAAGTTTACATACGATCTTATTGGAACACCCTGGACGCAGCTGCTATAAGTTTACATAAGATGTTACTGGCACACCCTAGATGCAGCTGCTATAAGTAACCATAAGATGTTACTGGAATACCCGAGAAGCAGCTGCTATAAGTTTACATAAGATGTTACTGGAATACCCTAGACGCAGCTACTATAAGTAACCATAAGATGTTACAGGAACACCCTAGATGCAGCTGCTATAAGTAACCATAAGATGTTACTGGAATAACCGAGAAGCAGCTGCTATAAGTTTACATAAGATTTTACTGGAACACTTTAGAAGCAGCTGCTATAAGTTTACATAAGATGTTACTGGAATACCCTAGATGCAGCTGCTACAAGTAACCATAAGATGTTACTGGAATACCCTAGATGCAGCTGCTATACCTTTACGTAAGATGTTACTGGAATACTCTAGATGCAGCTGCTATAAGTTTACATACAATCTTATTGGAACACCCTGGACGCAGCTGCTATAAGTTTACATAAGATGTTACTGGCACACCCTAGATGCAGCTGCTATAAGTAACCATAAGATGTTACTGGAATACCCGAGATGCAGCGGCTATAAGTTTACATAAGATGTTACTGGAACACCCTAGATGCAGCTGCTATAAGTAACCATAAGATGTTACTGGAATACCCTAGACGCAGCTGCTATACCTTTACGTAAGATGTTACTGGAATACTCTAGATGCAGCTGCTATAAGTTTACATAAGATGTTACTGGCACACCCTAGATGCAGCTGCTATAAGTTACCATAAGATGTTACTGGAATACTCGAGATGCAGCTGCTATAAGTTTACATAAGATGTTACTGGAATACTCTAGATGCAGCTGCTATAAGTTTACATACGATCTTATTGGAACACCCTGGACGCAGCTGCTATAAGTTTACATAAGATGTTACTGGAACACCCTAGATGCAGCTGCTATAAGTTTACATAAGATGTTACTGGAACACCCTAGATGCAGCTGCTATAAGTAACCATAAGATGTTACTGGAATACCCTAGACGCAGCTGCTATACCTTTACGTAAGATGTTACTGGAATACTCTAGATGCAGCTGCTATAAGTTTACATACGATCTTATTGGAACACCCTGGACGCAGCTGCTATAAGTTTACATAAGATGTTACTGGAACACCCTAGATGCAGCTGCTATAAGTAACCATAAGATGTTACTGGAACACCCTAGAAGCAGCTGCTATAAGTTTACATAAGATTTTACTGGAACACCCTAGACGCAGCTGCTATAAGTTTACATAAGAAAATAGGGAGTTATTTAACACAATATGAAACAAAATGTGCATGTTTTGCTTTCCTGCAATCTGCCATATAATTTAAGAAATTCTGCACAATAATATCAAAAATAAATTTGTCATTGATTTTGATGTGGTTTTTTTGGTGTAACTTTTAATACATTTTAGTAGTGTAGGTGCCAATATATCATTTCATATCGCTTTTAGTGGAATGTGTTTAAATGAGGTAAACTGGCTAATCAATAGCCGAGGTATACTCACCATTGTTCTCCAACCATAGAGCCGTTGTAACTGCTAAGAAAGTTGTAAACAACAACAATGCACACAAGTATTACAGTCATGTATAATGCATGTTACTTATGGTTTACATGTACATACATGCATAAGATTTTGCACACAGTGTACATTAATTTACTTAAAAGTTTAAAATACTTTGTTATTTTCAAAAAAGATTCTGATGTTCTTCCTCTTTTAAGAAGAGAATAACAATGTGTCCTCATTATGATGGATTCGGCCTAACGTACACTTTTGACAGTACTAACATGCAGAGAGTTGTATTGTGCAAGCAAATATGCTGCTTTCGTGTGTTCTTTGGGCCCATGCATATACCCCGGCATTCCAATGAATCAGAAAGACATAGCCAGTCTGGCAAGGAATTCATATGCTACAATCCGAATCCTCGAGTAGACAAGCCAAGTGCTCATTAATTTATGCATAAACTGTTGATTAGTGCGTGGTAACATTTTTTCATGACCTTGACCCCATACCCTGGGTGAACTGTGCAGTCGGTCAAAAATCCCTCAGTAATTGATTGGTCAATAAGAATCCCCTAGTAGATGATTGGTCCATTAACCCTTACTCTCCCAGCGTCAGGGTGACCGTGACAGTTACGATCCATTTTCCAAAAATGTTTTTGAGTACCTTCCCAAAATCCTATAGAGCTGCAAATAAGTTCATTCAAACCAGATTGAATAGATCTTTCATAACATGGTTATTTTGTTGGGGGGGTTAGATTGAAAAATTTTGAGTAAAATCGTTACAAAAAAGTGCATTTTTAAAAAAAACGGGCATTTTTTTTTTTTTTTTTTTTTTTTTGAAAAACGAATGTCATAGGTGAATATTTGTTCTATTTTTTTTTCTTCAGGTAAAGTATAAAGATAGTTTGAATTGTTGGTTGTTACACGATTTTTACTTGTGCTTGGTCAATGTTTGTGTTTTGTTGGAGAAAATATGCCAAATTTGTGATTTTGGGCCATTTTTGACCTTTTTTGATGAAAAAAATATAAAAACGGCCCAAATAATGTATTGGAATTTTTAAAATCTCTACGGGTAGAGGAGAAATAGATCGTTCAGACGAACTATTACAATAACAGATGCACCCCCTCTACATGCCTAAAAGGTCTCTGATGATGACGTCAATTTGCGTCTTTTTTTTCTTTCTTTTTTTTCTTCGCACATTCGACATCACAAAATGGCGAAATACAAGTTACAACGTCGAACGTGCCTTTCGACTCCTATGTTTTCTTCAGAATAATGATGACTCAGAGGGGTCGGAAGGTACTTCTGATGAAGAAGATGTACCAGAACTCGACCAGATTAAGGAAGAGGAGAATATAGAGCCTGCTGAGATGGATAGTGATCTGTTCCAAATTACGGAGTTGGTGAGTGTTTTCTTCCAAAAATAGCGAAAGTACTACATTGTAAATGTGTAGTAATAAAATAAGGCTTATAGAATTCTAATGATAAATTAGCGGGGATTTTTTGCTTGTTACGATAAACAAGTAAAAAGGACACTAAAATCACATATAAAAAAAAAAGGATTTAGGTCCTTTCTATAATAGCCCGGATAAAAGAAATGAAAGCTGAACCCCAATAATAACATTTCTAAATGGACTGAAATATATGTATTTCCCAATGGCAAAATTGTAAATTTAGGCCTACTGAATTATGTGTATTCCCAATATCACAAATTCCAAGTTCCATTATTTCAGGGACTGAAATCACAATTTTATGGGGGAAAGTGGAGTAGGGGTTCCATGTTAGGGCAAAATACACATGTTGGGGGTGCCCCAGGCCCATTTAGAAGAAAATGCTTGTATATAAACCTAGTACCTGTACATTATTTTTATGCTCCATTTTTTAGGACCATGATCCTTTTCCCCTCCCCCTGGCTATGCCACTGTTGTGGTGATGACTAGATCGATAAAACAAACATTTTGGACCCCTGTATGTACCCCCGAGCTTCCCGGCTGTAAAAGTCTGTCCCCACGGTTACCACAAAATTGTGGGGCAGGTTAGAAACCACAATAACATGTTATGCGATAACATGTTATGCATATGCTTGAAGAGGACGAGCCGCCCGCTACTAGAAACCACAATAACATCTTATGCGATAACATGTTATGCGTATGCTTGAAGAGGACGAGCCGCCCGCTACTCCCCAACCCAAGCGGAAGAGGGACAGACAGTTGAAGATGAGCCCAGGCCCCTCTTCCAGGCCTTCCGCTGCAGTCTCGCCACCATCACCACTCAAAGAAAATCCAACTGCAGCGGAAAAAGCTGCCTTCAAAACCAGGGAGGAAGAGCGGAACGCTCGGCTGCAGGAGATACAACGGTCGAAGGTCATCCCTGCAGCCGATAAAGACTATCATCTGTGGGAAGTACTGGTGGAGAGTGACCGGGATCGACACGAGGTCTTCGGTAACTGGTTATGGGAAGACCAAACTAAAGTAAGTTGAATGAATATAGTTTTTTTTAATTTTTTTTTATATTTTTTATTATTCTATTTGCAGCAACAAGGTATAGCAGAAGACTTTACAAATTTGGACCTTTTCGGCAAACATTTCTTATGAATTCCATGTGGAATGAACAGAAGTAAGTGTCCAATAGATAATCAGCATAGTCTATCAACATAAAAGTAGCTGTGAAGCTTGTAATGGCTGAAATTGGGTCAGAAATAAACAAAAAACACTTTCGTGCATAATAAATGAGGTAAATGACCTAATTTGCATAACATTTGCATAATTTCTTATTTCATTTTTTGCAAATGATGATGTAAACATCTTGTTTTTCTGCATTCTATTAGTTTTGGACATCATAGAAGGGGAAAATGCATTTTTTTGGAAAATTTAGTGCCATTAGATAGATTATTCACAGAATCGGGGATAATTTTTAGGTCAAAATGTACCCAATTTTTCATATTTAAGCGTCATTTTTTCTCTTCTGATTCCTAAAAATCCATGAATAGTATCAAATGAAAGGTCTTTTCAAGGATTTATTCAGAAATTCTATCCATATTTTTTGCTATTTAGCCACAAGGCACAAGCGTGTCATAAAGATAGAATGTTTGGAGACCTAATATGCTAATTCAATGACCTAATTTGCATATTTGAGTTCGGAAATATGCACATTTTTGGAAAGTTCAACATGTTAGCTTTCATAAAAGTCGAACTTGTTTTGGTACAAATGGAACAGAAAGTGCTGAAAAAATCCTCTTTCCAAAAATTTCAGAAATAGTTTATTCTATTTTTGGAACCTTGGGAGAGTAAGGGTTAAGGACATGTAATTTAGGCTAAGTGACTTATTAGTTTTCTGGAAATGGCTTGAATTTGTTTGAAATGGTCTATAGTCTTATAACATTCTCACAAAATTTCAAAAAAATGAAAGGAATGAGACTAGAAATATAATCACAAATCTATTTGCAATGTCTTTTATTTTTCAAAATAAAACAATTCATTTAACTAAATGTTCTACAACTACCAGGTATATTAGTAGATGCGCGAAGGAGAATTATGCGAACTGTAAATAAATAGGGTTAAAGGCATAAGGAAGTAAAAAGCTAAATTTAAATCTATCAAAAACCATCATTGTAGCAAGTAGCAAAAGCTTGGTTAAACATTGAACATTTTATAGCATTTTAAAAGCTCATGCATCAATTTGCATATTTTATGCAAATTTTGTAATGCATAACAGGGCACGATTGTGGTATTTTCTTTTGTACATCCTTTTGTTGTTTAAATGTCTTTTTATAATTCTTTGAATTGGTGCAAAAAAATTTGACCAAAAGTTTTTGAGTCTTTGCCATACCCCCAATAAAATTATGTTCCCATCATTTTCAGTGACTAAGATTTAAGAAAAGATTACATAAAGATTTTGGGCTGTTCGCCCAGTCATACACATTTTGTATGAAATAAAAACTGATCAAACTAAAAGTGTTATTTCATAATTCAAAAATTGATTTGCTAAGATTTCAATATTTTTTTAACTAATAAGAAATGTTTAATAGATTTTGAAACAATATAGCTGATCTTTTAACATATGAATCATGGTACACTGTAACTCAGTGATAGCATGTCAGACCATGGTCAGACTCCAAGGTAAAGGATTTGATTCTACATCGTTGGGATGGTGTCCCATCCAGGGGTTGGACTGGTATCCCATCCAGGAGATGGGCTGGTGTCCCAACCAAGAGGAATGGACTGGTGTCCCATCCACGGGGATGGACTGGTGTCCCATCCAGGGGGATGGACTGGTGTCCCATCCAGAGAAATGGACTGGTGTCCCATCCAAGGGGATAAACTGGTGTCCCATCCAGGGGAATGGACTGGTGTCCTATCCAGGAGGATGGACTAGTGTACCATCCAGGGGGATGGACTGGTGTCCCAGCCAAGGGGATGGACTGGTGTCCCATCCAGGGGGATGAACTGGTGTCCCAACCAGGGAGATGGACTGGTGTCCCATCCAGGGGAATGGACTGGTGTCCCATCCAGGGGATGGACTGGTGTCCCACCCAGGGGAATGGACTGTTGTCCTATCCAGGAGGATGGACTAGTGTCCCAACCAGGGGGATTGACTGGTGTCCCATCCAAGGGATAAACTGGTGTCCCATCCAGGGGAATGGACTGGTGTCCCATCCAGGGGAATGGACTGGTGTCCCATCCAGGGGGATGGACTGGTGTACCATCCACAGGGAGTCAAATACTCTCATCTGCTTGCACCAAGGAAACAAGAACCAGCCCAAATGAACCTTCAAACGCTAGGACTTCACCGTCCACAAAGTGTTATAGGCAAATGTTAACCTTTCATGATGACTCCCAGGGAGACCTGTAGTTTCCGTACTTAGGTATATGGACATGGAAAAGGTATATGGACAATAAAATCATGGTCAATTCACAGTTTTGGTTTTTCTTCAATCCGATTCCACAACCTGTTGACAATTCTGACAAAGACTTTTGGGACCTTAACCACACCCACAATAGGGTTTGACAAATCTATTGATCGGCTACCAGGGCAACCAAAACCTTTGTCAGACAACCCTAAACAGCCAACAGAAAAAGATATCAACATGCTTTTAAATTGTTTCTGTATTAGTCCTCTATTGAATAGATGTAAATGAAAATTCACAGGAATATTCCTTGTACAGAAAATGTATTAATCATAAACACATGGCAACCATCCATGAATGCCATAGGTTGATTTGTCCATCCCTAAAAGGACTTTCTCATCATGACTGCCATTTATGGCAGAAATTTAAAGAATACAGTAAATATTTTGGAGTCTGCCTTTTCACGTATTATAAATTTTGCATCAGCTGAAAATTCTTCAAGACTTGACCAGTTGTAATTCAAAACATCAAGTATGCTTTCTTTGAATTTAATCATTTTCAATTTTCTTTTTTAATTGGCAAATAGTGAAGCAATTTGCAGTAACTACAGGTGTCTATAAGCATTTAATTGTCCCAATTAGCACCAAGCACTAGGTGGATGGCAAAATCACTGAAAATTAGCTCACTGTATTCTTTATTGCTACCACTTACAGATTTCTCTGCAGATTAAATAACACATGCATGCTTTTGAATCAAAATTGTTAGATCATTACTAAACAACCATTCTAAACAACAAGCCTTTCATAATATCTCTACAATTAAATGTGCATTGTTTACAAATCCAGGAGTGTATTGCTTACAATTCCAGCAGTGTCAGTTCTAGCTACAGCAGTTTGTTTGCTTATTATGCCAAAACAAATTCATACATATTGCCCGCAAAATAAACCATCTAAAGAGGCAAACAGAAGAAACCCATCTAAAGAGGCAAACAAAAGTTATTGATATTTTCCCTTCCACTTTGCGTCAGCTTTGGCAAAGGCGCAGTTAATTAGCTCTCACATGAGCAATTAGCGGTGTAGCGATGATTGGCAGGTACAATTTTTGATGTTTTGCATGTGCATGATGTTGATAATAGGCGGAACCTACCCTGCGCTGCTGTACCAGAAGCATCAACTTCTGGCGGCTTTGGTTGGGGAGGCACGAGTAGATGATTACTCACGGGTGACTTCCAAGTGGCAGGTATTTCATCACGTTTAATCACATCTGTATGTGTACGAGTAATATATTCAAAAACATAGAGAAAGGAACTCATCACCCTGGAGGCAGGTTTGGAACAGAGCAAATGCTGTATTTCTCTAATCCAGTGTTTAAAAATCGTATGTCCAGCTGCCTGGGACAACCAAATATATTTACTTAACCTGTCAGGATAGACAACTTAGGTTTTCAGCAAAATTTGCATGAAGTATATACAAACAAAAATTTATGGGTACCCTTTCTACCTTCAGGACAATCACAAATTCACACACCCCTGCCTGGCAGGCATGTCAATCATTGCTCTGATCCAAAACTTACACCAAGAATAAGCAGATGATATACATATAGAACATAAAATATAATAACATATTTTAGGCAAGGTTTGCACTGTCTACTCTAACCTACTTGCTTTATGGATAGTTTTACATATTTTGGACATGGCTTGCTCTGTCTTAACTTACAAGCTTCATGAATGTTTTTACATATTTTAGGCATGGTTTGCTGTCATAACCTACTTGCTTTATGAATGTTTTTACATATTTTAGGCATGGTTTGCTCTGTCTTAACCTACTTGCTTTATGAATGTTTTTACATATTTTGGGCATGGTTTGCTCTGTCTACTCAAACCTACTTGCTTTATGAATGTTTTTACATATTTTAGGCATGGTTTGCTCTGTCATAACCTACTTGCTTTATGAATGTTTTTACATATTTTAGGCATGGTTTGCTCTGTCATAACCTACTTGCTTTATGAATGTTTTTACATATTTTAGGCATGGTTTGCTGTCTTAACCTACTTGCTTGATGAATGTTTTTACATATTTTGGGCATGGTTTGCTCTGTCTACTCTAACCTACTTGCTTTATGGATGTTTTTACATATTTTGGGCATGGTTTGCTGTCTTAACCTACTTGCTTTATGGATGTTTTTACATATTTTAGGCATGGTTTGCTGTCTTAACCTACTTGCTTTATAAATGTTTTTACATATTTTGGGCATGGTTTGCTCTGTCTTAACCTACTTGCTTTATGGATGTTTTTACATATTTTGGGCATGGTTTGCTGTCTTAACCTACTTGCTTTATGAATGTTTTTACATATTTTGGGCATGGTTTGCTCTGTCTTAACCTACTTGCTTCATGAATGTTTTTACATATTTTGGGCATGGTTTGCTGTCTTAACCTACTTGCTTTATGAATGTTTTTACATATTTTGGGCATGGTTTGCTGTTTTAACCTACTTGCTTTATGGATGTTTTTACATATTTTGGGCATGGTTTGCTGTCTTAACCTACTTGCTTTATGGATAGTTTTACATATTTTGGGCATGGTTTGCTCTGTCTTAACCTACTTGCTTTATGGATGCATTTACATATTAAATTTAAAGTTTGGTATCATTTGTGTAGAAACGACTGAAATCAGATAAGTGTGGTCACGACATGGCTCTATTACTTATCGATTATCGTGAAGAAAAATATTGTGATATATCGTAGTATTGCGATACTTTTGAAGAAACTAACTCACAAGACAAATTGTTAATATCACCAACGTTATATGATCATGGAGTTAAAATTTACTCTATGATATGATGAACGCAAGAACAAATGATTTGTAGATCTAGCAGAGGACATGATCACGTGACTATTACATTCATCACGCATCACACACGTGTTTGGTAATTCAGCCAACGTGACCATGAATCATCAAAGTGAGAGCCTGAGTGGCACATTCTGGACTAATTTTTGTTCTTTTTGGCAACTTACATCGACTCGTGCCAGTGTGTGGTGACGGAGTACAATTTTTAATTAGTTGTTTTTATGTTTCACGATTATTTTGCACGTTTTTAATGGCCTAAACTTGACTTTTAGATTTAGTATTGTAATATTAGAATTGTAACGTACGAAGTAGCCTAGCCTACAGTAGTTGCGCAAGAATTTCTTACTTGAGTATTAGTTTTTGGTATCGCGATATGTCGTGAGAGGCATATTTCATGTCATGGGAAAATAGATATCGCAATATCGCTATAACCAATATGTCATGACAGCACTAAAATCAGAATAGTTGTGATGTCATAGCCCAGATTCCTCAAAGTCTTTATGTATTCTATCATATTTTGTCCTGTGATTCTGTGGCTTAAGAACCACAGAATTGGATATGTCAAAAAAGTAGTAAAACTCAATCTAGGAAGGGTATCTATAATATACCACCTAAAGAAAGTTTGAGGATAAATAATTCAAATAGTGGAAAAATTAAATAAACTTCCTTTAACATACATGCAGACTTTGGGGAGTCTGGGGCAGTGACGTCACAACTAGTCCTGATTTCAGTCTTTTCTACAGAAATTATACCAAAATTTAAACTTGAATACCTCCTTTATGGGAAAAGATTTTTGAGTGCTTTCTTTACCATTTTCTATCTTTGGAAGTTCTCTTTATAGAAGATGGACATGCTTGACCAATGAACTAACCCTTGAAGTATTCATAAAAAAATAAAAATCATTAACTCAGACTGGAAGATCCACTAATTCATTATAAATGCTTTACACAAATTATTACACTTAAGGCATTTTGTTCAATATTACACCTTTCCACTATTTATAAAGTCTTTCTCTCCAGAACACTCACTTGTTCAATATTACACCTTTCCACTATTCATAAAGTCTTTCTCTCCAGAACCCTCCCCTACAATTTTTTTTTTTTTATAATATATATAATATATATATATATATATATATATATATATATATATATATATATATATATATATATATATATATATATATATATATATAAATATATATATATATTTATATATATATATATATATATATATATATATATATATATATATATATATATATATATATATATATATATATATATATATATATATATATATATATATATATATATATATATATATATATATATATACATATACATATATATATATATATATATAATATTAATAACAACAACAATAATAATAATAATAAAAAATGACAGTCAGTATCTCATTTCTTAAGAAAAAAAGAAACTTACCTGGAGTGGCAGCAAGGGAGGCCTTTAGGGTTCGGGTTCGCATCGACAGGTGGAAAAGCGCCATCCATCATGGGTTGTTCTAGTTGCTCACTTTGGAGTGCTAATGACCTTCTTGCCGCGTCTCGTGAGAGCTTGGGTGATTGAGGATTGGTCTGTAGGCAGGTTAGCGAGCTGGTGGAATACGTTTCGCTTCCGAATGATGGTGTAGACAAGATTTGCATTGCCTGAAAATACAATTGAAACATTTTTATAGTTGTCTGTCAAATGTGTGCGTTGTTAATTTCAAAAAAGAATATGATGAACATTAGGCCCCATAACAAAATTCATCAGCTTTTCACCCTCCTACGCATCAGTTCTGAAAAAATCCCAGATTTGTTTTCATTTGAAAAAGTACCATATTTTCTCTTGGATCAGTCATTCAGCATCCATACTTTCGTTCTTTTATGGATTTTTTTATAATTCTTACCATCAAAATGATACTAGATAATGTTGTTGAAGACCTCAAGTAAAAAGAAAACCAAGTAAGAGGGAGGGGGTGGAGGAAATCCATACCCCTGCCCCAACCGGTAGCATATAACAATGAATACAAAATGTTTCTTACCATCAAACTGATACTGGATAATGTTGTTGAAGACCTCAAGTAAAAAGAAAACCAAATGATGGTTTGACGGGTTAGAGAAGAGGAACCAAGGGGTTGAGAATGCCTCAAGAAGATGCAGGAGCTTGTTGGTCGACACCATGGATAAACTCTTCAGGTATGGTGACACTGTCAATCAAACAAATATTCCATCATTACATTCAAATCAAGCCAATCTCCCCATGTGTGGTGGATGTTATTTCAGGACATCTGAGGACCCAATTAAATACTTTTCTTCCGAGCTTTAAAGGAGCACTCAGCTGAAATGTGTGTTATCCTGAGTCTCATGAATACTTGTGACACATTTAAGAAATGTGATGTAATGAATACCTTTGATATGAATGTTCAAATCAAGGAAATCGTTTCTAACAAATTCTAACAAAAACAAGTATAAAAATTTACACCACTGTTATTTCCAAATTCCCATGCCTTAACAAAAAAAAAACACCTTCACTTTTCCTGAGTTGACCTTTATGCTTCTTGAAACAGAACACTATGTGCAAAGTTTTCTTTGGTTTGTTACAGTTTAACGGCACCGCAACAGTCAGAGTCAAATGTGCCCAGAGGTGTTAGAATTTCATGGTGCTAGAGTGGGTTGGAGATGAATAGGAGAGGGGATAGGAAGGGGGGAAATAGATATGATGAAAAAGAAAGGTACAAAAAGGTAAAACTAGAACGGTAAATTCCGTCATGGGTCGCATGCCCATGCAAATTGACACCCATATCACATGACCCTACCAATTATAAAATTGGCATCTCACACTAAGTCCCATATGGCATCCCACATGGCATCCCACCCCATGCTCCACATGAAATCCCATCCCTTGTCCCACATGGCATCCCACTGTATGTCCTGCATCAGTGGCTTCCCACCTGATGTCCCACATGGCATCTCACCTTATGTCCCACATTGGATCCCACCATATGTTACACATAGTATCCCTCCCAATGTCCCAATGACATCCTACTTCATGTCCCACATGGCATCACATCCCATGTCCCCGTGGCCTCCTACCCTATGTCACACATGGCATTCCAACCTATGTCACACTCTGTGTTACTCATGGCATCCCACCCATGTCCCACATGACATCCCATAGGCTCCATAAGAAGTTTCATCCTAGCTATCACAGTCCCTGATTGAGCATACTATGTATGAAAGTGTCAGTTCATATAATAACTTATATGCAAATGACCGTTGAAAAAAGGAAAAAAAAAACCGAGTCAAATAATTATGCCTGATTTATCCCTTGGTGTATCACATGGTATATAAATATATATCATGTGTCCCGCATGGTCCCAATCCATGTCTCATATTGCATCCCTCCCTATGTCCATATGCAGTCACAACCTGTCACACTCTCTGACTGAACGTACTAAATAAAAAGTCTGGTCAGTTCATATACTGTAGCAACTTTATGCAAATGACCACAATAATAAAGGCAGAATTTGATAATCATGCCTGATACAACCAGAATTTCAGCTCTGTTAAAACCTTTTTCTGTTTGTTTATTTTGCAATATTTATTCTTTCTTGCAAAATTTATTTGACTCATCAGGTAATATTTACATGTAAATGTACTGATTGTCACAATTCAAGTATTTTTCAAGTGTTTTTTGGTCGTTTTAACAGCTTGTAAAACGAGCCTTGATTGCGTGGGATTTAAAGCCTTATGGCCCTAACGTTAGGCCTATTGTTAGTTTCACTGTTTTAACTGCTGCACATTCGCGATGCATTTTACAAGTTAGCCTACTCAGATTTCGGCGAAATCAAAGTGCATAATATCCCCATTCATTGGTGATTACTGCGCATTTGTGATTCGCACATTTAAAAAGGATTACGTTAATCGGGTTTACAGTTTGTAAAAAGTCATTGCTTGGAATTTTGTCAGCCGAATGTGTGTGTTGTGTGTGATTTGAATCATGAATGATCATATTGATTTTCAACTGCAAGACTGACTATGAAAAACGATTACTCGCAATGAAGTATTTAGTAAATGTTTACAAGATTTGCGAGCGTGTAGTGTATACACGCTAAACAGTCACAGCTCTACAAAGCACTCGTAACAAAGGCAGCATGACTTTTTCTCACAAAGCACTCGTAACAAAGGCAGCATGACCCAATTTTCCTACCCTAGTAAAACTATTTTAATAGCACATATCTACAATAGGGTTTAAGTAACAGAATTCTGAGGTCACAACGCACTCGTAACAAAGGCAGCATGACCCAATTTTCCTACCCTAGTAAAACTATTTTAATAGCACATATCTACAATAGGGTTTAAGTAACAGAATTCTGAGGTCACAACGCACTTTTCGTAACAAAGGCAGCATGACCCAATTTTTCTACTCTGGTAAAACTATTTTAATAGCACATATCTACATTAGGGTTAAAGTAACAGAATTCTGAGGTCACAACGCACTTTTTTCGTAACAAAGGCAGCATGACCCAATTTTTCTACTCTAGTAAAACTATTTCAATAGCACATATCTACATTAGGGTTAAAGTAAAAGAATTCTGAGGTCACAAAGCACTCATAACAAAGACAGCATGACCCAATTTTTCTCACAAAGCACTCAGAACAAAGACAGCATGACCCATTTTTTCTCATAAAGCACTCGTAGCAAAGGCAGCATGACCGAATTTTCCTACCCTAGTAAAACTACTTAACTAGCACATATCTACAATAGGGTTAAAGTAACAGAATTCTGAGGTCACAACGCACTCATGCAAAGACAGCATGACCTAATTTTTCTACTCTAGTAAAACTATTTCAATAGCACATATCTACAATAGGGTTGAAGTAACAGAATTCTGAGGTCACAAAGCACTCGTAACAAAGACAGCATGACCTATTTTTCTCACAAAGTACTCATAACAAAGACAGTGTGACCCATTTTTCTCACAAAGCACTCGTAGCAAAGGCAGCATGACTCAATTTTTCTACTCTAGTAAAACTATTTCAATAGCACATATCTACAATAGGGTTAAAAGTAAAGAATTTTGAGGTCACAAAGCACCCATAACAAAGACAGCATGACCTATTTTTCTCACAAAGCACTCGTAACAAAGACAGCATGACCCTATTTTTCTCACAGAACACTCGTAGCAAAGGCAGCATGACCCATTTTTCTCACAAAGCACTCGTAGCAAAGGCAGCATGACTCAATTTTTCTACTTTAGTAAAACTATTTCAATAGCACATATCTACATTAGGCTTAAGGTAAAAGAATTCTAAGGTCACAACGCACTCGTAACAAAGACAGCATGACCCATTTTTCTCACAAAGCACTTGTAGCAAAGGCAGCATGACCCAATTTTTCTACTCTAGTAATACTATTTCAATAGCACATATCTACATTAGGGTTAAATTAAAGAAATCTGAGGTCACAAAACACTCATAACAAAGACAGCATGACCAATTTTTCTCACAAAGCACTTTCGTTACAAAGACAGCATGACCCAATTTTTCTCACAAAGCACTCGTAACAAAGACAGCATGACCCAATTTTTCTCACAAAGCACTCGTAGCAAAGGCAGCATGACCCAATTTTTCTACTCTAGTAAAACTATTTCAATAGCACATATCTACATTAGGTTAAAGTAAAAGAATTCTGAGGTCACAAAGCACTCATAACAAAGACAGCATGACCCATTTTTCTCACAAAGCACTCGTTACAAAGACAGCATGACCCAATTTTTCTCACAAAGCACTCGTAACAAAGACAGCATGACCCAATTTTTCTCACAAAGCACTCAGCAAAGGCAGCATGACCCAATTTTTCTACTCTAGTAAAACTATTTCAATAGCACATATCTACAATAGGGTTAAAGTAAAAGAATTCTGAGGTCACAATGCACTCGTAACAAAGACAGCATGACCCAATTTTTCTACTCTAGTAAAACTATTTCAATAGCACATATCTACATTAGGGTTAAAGTAAAAGAATTCTGAGGTCTAACGACTTTCGTAACAAAGACAGCATGACCCAATTTTTCTCACAAAGCACTCGTAACAAAGGCAGCATGACCTAATTTTTCCTACTCTAGTAAAACTATTTCAATAGCACATATCTACATTAAATTTAAAGTAAAGAATTTTGAAGTCACAAAGTGCTTACAACATAAATCTTGACAAGGTGTCAATAATTTAAAAACTTACCATTTACAATAATTGTAAGCAAGCAATCATACAGCGGTTGTAATCTTTGGTGACCTGATGTGATAATTTTGTGAAAAACCTGAGGAGACAAAATGAGAAATTTGAAAGTATTTGTTTCAATCCACAGGAAATATTATTTCTTGATGCATTGGTTGCTTGGTTGGCAGGACTGAATAACAGATTTCATTTACAACTATTATTATTAGGTGTACATTGTCAAAACACAATAGAACAACCAAAGAGTTTAAAAATAAGAGGTTTTTACAATATTTTGCCAAGATCTTTTGATATCAAAATGTTATTTATTTATTCTAAAATATCCAGTCTTCAGTCAAATCATGAAACTCCCTTTAAAAAACAGAAGATGAGCCTTCCTAATTCAAACCCACTAATACATCTGAATGCAAGCATACAATGTAATGGCCAGCGTACTTCTTTAGGCATTTGCTCGTAACTCTACCCAAAAACGCTCGCTTATATACACCTTAGCGACAAAGCATACAGGCTTTGCTCGAGGATGCACGAAGTACGCACTGAAACCTAACAACCAGCTACCTTTCCGAAGCTATGAACAACAAAACATCAAAGTATGTGTGAAAAAAGGTTAATTTCCTTCAGAATTTAGCTTTGTAAACTGTCATGAATAAGGTTATTGTTTTCTCAGACTATTAATGTATTGCTATCTTCTGTATCAATTTTTGCATCAAAGTAAATGGTAAGCTCTGGAAAAGGGGCCCAGTTTTTTATACATAAATGCATAGCATTTTGAGTCAAGTAGCTCAGTTGGCAGAGTGCACGACTGAGATGGTGGAGGTACAGGGTTCAAGCCTCGGTCAGGTCTTATCCGTTTTTCCACAGTTTTGCAGACAGATACGCCGATCATCAAAGCAGAAGTACGTCGTTTGCAGCTCCTACTCCCCATTCAGCTGTTGAGAGAAGTGGCAATGGTTGAATGGCACTCGCCGTCCTTCGGAGGGGACGTTAAGCCGTCGGTCCCAATGGTAGAACAGTTGCACCCTACCTGGTTCCCTGAACACTATTTGAGACGAGAAGCATGAAAATTGGTGTTCATTCACTTCCCTGAGCTAATGGATGGATGATGTGCCGTTTGGGCAGCTCTCCCCTATTCTAAAAAGCTCCGATGTTTGTAAAGCGCTCTTGAATATACTTGTATAGAAAGGGCGCTATATAAAATAATTACTATACTATACTATAGCGTGTCATTCTCACTTATGTACAGGTAGAGATGTTTTAGCCAGATGAAAGAGCATTACATTTGGAGCAGAACAGTCCTTTAACCAGTCACAATACCACTGAATAGTTTTTCAGTCATAACAAATTTTCAGCATTAGCACAAGCGACGAACAGGAACACAGCTCAAATTCTTTAATGTAACTCTTTACATTTCTAACTCTTTACATTTCATTCCCAAGTATAAAAGGTTCTCAATTAAACTGTTAATTCTGGGTCATGGTTACAATATTTTCAAATTTCCTGTTCATTTTAGTCAACTTCTCCAATTCAAAATACTTGGGGGAAGGACCAATAAAAAACACAGAACAATAAGTTTCTAGTTGTCCTAGTCTAAAGTCACAACATTTAGTGCAATCCATGCTACATTTTAAAATGCTGTAAAATAATCCACTTTCAACCAGTTTTGACATGGCTTTTTGCGGTTTTCATGGCTTTTAGAATATTTCCCAACTGTGTGCTCATGTTCTTGCTATGTGTCCATACACCTTTTTTGTACATAGACAGCACTGGTGAGGTCCTATCAAGTTTGGAAGAAAAAACAGTGTAACTTCAATTATGATAAAATCTTACTATGACAAGAAAATCAGCGTGTGTGCCAGTGAAGACTGGAATATCCATGGGTACCCTGACACTGTATGGCTTGTTCAGCCTCACTCCAAAGTTCCTCTCACCACTTAGCAGTAGTAGAATGAATACACCTATATGCATCAAGCCGACACGAGCTGACGGGGAAAAATCATACCAGAAAACAAAAATGATTACAGGTTCCAATGCATCCCTTTGTTGTTGGTTGACTCAGCCACACCTACTCATTAATATACATGACATCACTACCAAAAACAATAGAGCACATCTACAGACCATGGGTTACCTGTGTACCACATATGACATGCATTCAACTTATCACTCTTGAGATACCGTGTTTACAAGCTCTTTTCAGCAAAATCATATTAAGCCCTGCCACTACACATATTGATGAATTTAAACGTTTTAAAACCATGAACACATACACACTAGCTAACATTATAGTTATACCAAATATAAAACAAACAGACAAGTGGTTTTTAAAAACGAGCATTTCAAGATGTTTACATTAAGCCGCACTCACTCACTCATTAATATGCGTGACATCATTACCACAAACAATAGGGTACATCTACAGACTATGGCCTACCTATGTAACACATATGACATAAACACAATATGTCATTCTGGAGATTTTGTGTTTACAAGCTATATACGAGCAAAATCACATTCAGCCCAGCCCACTACGCACATTATTGAGATTCAACATTTTTACACCATGAGCAAATCACATTCAGCCCTGCCCACTACGCATATTAATGAAATTCAACATTTTCACACCATGAGCATGTGGACACTACCTAACAACATTGTTATACCAAATATTAAACAAAACGGACAAGCGGTTGTTGAAATATAAACATTTCTAAAATTTTACTTTAACCCCGCCCACTCATTACTATGCATAATTAATTGTTTGTTACAATATAAGGTGTACTCTGACACAAAAGAAGAATATTGCTTGTTACAAAAAAAGGAATACTCTGACACAAAGGAAGGTATTGTTTGTTACAATATAAGGAGTACTCTGACACACAGGAAGGGTATTGTTTGTTACAATATAAGGAAGGAGTACTCTGACACAAAGGAAGGGTGTTGTTTGTTACAATATAAGGAGTACTCTGACACAAAGGAAGGGTGTTGTTTGTTACAATATAAGGAGTACTCTGACACACAGGAAGAGTGTTGTTTGTTACAATATAAGGAGTACTCTGACACAAAGGAAGGGTATTGTTTGTTACAATATAAGGAGTACTCTGACACACAGGAAGGGTATTGTTTGTTACAATATAAGGAGTACTCTGACACACAGGAAGAGTGTTGTTTGTTACAATATAAGGAGTACTCTGACACACAGGAAGGGTATTGTTTGTTACAATATAAGGAGTACTCTGACACAAAGGAAGGGTGTTGTTTGTTACAATATAAGGAGTACTCTGACACACAGGAAGGGTATTGTTTGTTACAATATAAGGAGTACTCTGACACACAGGAAGGGTATTGTTTGTTACAATATAAGTACTCTGACACACAGGAAGAGTGTTGTTTGTTACAATATAAAGGAGTACTCTGACACACAGGAAGGGTGTTGTTTGTTACAATATAAGGAGTACTCTGACACACAGGAAGAGTGTTGTTTGTTACAATATAAGAGTACTCTGACACACAGGAAGGGTATTGTTTGTTACAATATAAGGAGTACTCTGACACAAAGGAAGGGTGTTGTTTGTTACAATATAAGGAGTACTCTGACACACAGGAAGGGTATTGTTTGTTACAATATAAGGAGTACTCTGACACACAGGAAGGGTATTGTTTGTTACAATATAAGGAGTACTCTGACACACAGGAAGAGTGTTGTTTGTTACAATATAAGGAGTACTCTGACACACAGGAAGGGTATTGTTTGTTACAATATAAGGAGTACTCTGACACACAGGAAGGGTATTGTTTGTTACAATATAAGGAGTACTCTGACACACAGGAAGAGTGTTGTTTGTTACAATATAAGGAGTACTCTGACACACAGGAAGGGTGTTGTTTGTTACAATATAAGGAGTACTCTGACACACAGGAAGAGTGTTGTTTGTTACAATATAAGGAGTACTCTGACACACAGGAAGGGTATTGTTTGTTACAATATAAGGAGTACTCTGACACACAGGAAGGGTATTGTTTGTTACAATATAAGGAGTACTCTGACACACAGGAAGAGTGTTGTTTGTTACAATATAAGGAGTACTCTGACACACAGGAAGGGTGTTGTTTGTTACAATATAAGGAGTACTCTGACACACAGGAAGGGTGTTGTTTGTTACAATATAAGGAGTACTCTGACACACAGGAAGGGTATTGTTTGTTACAATATAAGGAGTACTCTGACACACAGGAAGGGTATTGTTTGTTACAATATAAGGAGTACTCTGACACACAGGAAGAGTGTTGTTTGTTACAATATAAGGAGTACTCTGACACACAGGAAGGGTGTTGTTTGTTACAATATAAAGTACTCTGACACACAGGAAGGGTATTGTTTGTTACAATATAAAGAGTACTCTGACACAAAGGAAGGGTATTGTTTGTTACAATATAAGGAGTACTCTGACACACAGGAAGGGTATTGTTTGTTACAATATAAGGAGTACTCTGACACAAAGGAAGGGTGTTGTTTGTTACAATATAAGGAGTACTCTGACACAAAGGAAGGGTATTGTTTGTTACAATATAAGGAGTACTCTGACACACAGGAAGGGTATTGTTCGTTACAATATAAGGAGTACTCTGATACACAGGAAGGGTATTGCTCGTTACAATATAAGGAGTACTCTGACACACAGGAAGGGTATTGCTTGTTACAATATAAGGAGTACTCTGACACAAAGGAAGGGTGTTGTTTGTTACAATATAAGGAGTACTCTGACACAAGGGAAGGGTATTGTTTGTTACGATATAAGGAGTACTCTGATACACAGGAAGGGTATTGCTCGTTACAATATAAGGAGTACTCTGACACACAGGAAGGGTATTGTTTGTTACGATATAAGGAGTACTCTGATACACAGGAAGGGTATTGCTCGTTACAATATAAGGAGTACTCTGACACACAGGAAGGGTATTGTTTGTTACAATATAAGGAGTACTCTGACACACAGGAAGGGTGTTGTTTGTTACAATATAAGGAGTACTCTGACACACAGGAAGGGTATTGTTTGTTACAATATAAGGAGTACTCTGACACAAAGGAAGGGTATTGTTTGTTACAATATAAGGAGTACTCTGACACACAGGAAGGGTATTGTTCGTTACAATATAAGGAGTACTCTGATACACAGGAAGGGTATTGCTCGTTACAATATAAGGAGTACTCTGACACACAGGAAGGGTATTGCTTGTTACAATATAAGGAGTACTCTGACACACAGGAAGGGTATTGTTCGTTACAATACAAGGAGTACTCTGACACACAGGAAGGGTATTGTTTGTTACAATATAAGGAGTACTCTGACACACAGGAAGGGTATTGTTTGTTACAATATAAGGAGTACTCTGACACACAGGAAGGGTGTTGTTTGTTACAATATAAGGAGTACTCTGACACACAGGAAGGGTGTTGTTTGTTACAATATAAGGAGTACTCTGACACACAGGAAGGGTATTGTTTGTTACAATATAAGGAGTACTCTGACACACAGGAAGGGTATTGTTCGTTACAATACAAGGAGTACTCTGACACACAGGAAGGGTGTTGTTTGTTACAATATAAGGAGTACTCTGACACACAGGAAGGGTATTGTTTGTTACAATATAAGGAGTACTCTGACACACAGGAAGGGTATTGTTTGTTACAATATAAGGAGTACTCTGACACACAGGAAGAGTGTTGTTTGTTACAATATAAGGAGTACTCTGACACACAGGAAGGGTATTGTTTGTTACAATATAAGGAGTACTCTGATACACAGGAAGGGCGTTGTTTGTTTTGCTGATTTTGAAATAAGTCTCAAGTTGTAATCTGGCCACTCATGTTATGATATATTCATAGCAAGAAAAGGTACCCCAAAATAATGTGTAACCTTATCAACACATGCAAGAAAAGGTACTCCAGAATAACTTATTAATCTATCAACAAATGCAAAAAAAAATACCCCAGAATAACTTACAACCTTATCAACACATGCAAGAAAAGGTTGCAAGCAAAGGTACTCCAGAATAACTTACAACCTAAGGTACCCCAGAATAACTTACAACCTTATCACCACATGCAAGCAAAGGTACTCCAGAATAACTTACAACCTTATCACCACATGCAAGCAAAGGTACTCCAGAATAACTAACAACCTTATCACCACATGCAAGCAAAGGTACTCTAGAATAACTAACAACCTTCCTTATTCAACCAAGCATTCCACTCTAAAGTAACATTAAGGGTCTATGGACAGGTACAAAAGTGTTCTATTCAACCACGGACCGAAAAGAGCCTTGTATTCTGAGCTAAACTTGATGGGCTTTCAAGTTTTAAGTAATTAAAGTTTAAATTGTTTTAATATTGTTTGAATATTGTTTTAATATTGTTTTAATGTTTTGAAAAAATTGTTTTGATTGTTTTTTTTAATTGTTTTGTTTTAAGTGTTTAAATATTTTGAAAAAATGTGATGTATGAACAAGAAAACACCTCAAAATTCTTTCTTCCTTTAATTTTAGACCTTAAAAAGCATTCAAAATGCCTTCTCCCGCTTGAGGTTTGTTGGGGGAGGGGTGAGGGGGGTATGATAAAAATCAAAATCCTGTCCATCTTAATTTTTTTCCATTTTTTCATAAGAAATGGCAGAGGGTTAAAACATAATGGATTTACATAAGAAAACAGAGACTGCCCCATTCATACATCACTAAATTAGCACAAAAATTTGTATCATTAAAAATGGCTCGCTTAAAACCAGGATTATCTCAACCTGCCCTCGAATGGAGCAGGGCAAGTCAAAGAAAAAGTTATATATTTATGTTTCCCAAACCACAAAACTGTATACAATTTCACCTCTCCAAGGCTCCTTCAAGATAACAACTACTCCCACTGGTGTTACATGGTATTTTTTAGTGACATGCATCCGAATATAATGGCAATCCTTTGTAATATAAGTAGTATGCTGGCATTGTTTGTCTTTGCTGCTGGGGAAAGGTGAAATGAACTATGAGCATAGAACTATTTATACCTCAATGTTATGATGCAAAGTTTATCTTGTGGAATCATGTGGTTTATTTGTTGCTTTAAAATTGCAGGCCAAATTTTTGAGCAGTGCCTTTACTAATGTATTTGCACACAAATCTTTAAAATGCTGTAAATGACCACTTTCCAACTGGTTTTGATGAATCTTTTCTTTACATTTCTAGTGGATTCAGCTAATGTTGTCTCTACCTATCCATATATCTTTACCAATTATAAAGACCAAATGTGACACACGTCTATTACAAACTTACATTGATCAGCCCTGGCATCATTCAAATGATAAAGTATTGGCACCAAAATGTCCAGCACGTCACTGCTCTTCAAGACGTAAAAGAGAAATTTCTTGTTATGATCGCACATCTTCCAGAAAAGCACCAGCAGCTCCTGGTGAAAGGCAATCTTTTTGGTTGAGCCTGGGAGATAAGTCTAAAAGTGAAATAAGAAGAGAGAATAGAAAGGCAATTTCATATCCAATCCAAAATTCCAAACAAAATGTAATGTAAATACAGAATTGGAACAAATTTACAGTTCCAGAGTTTATAACTGCAGGAAATACGGTAATTCGCGGAAGAATTTTAGTTTATTATTGTTTCATAAAAAATAAAAAAAAAATAAAAAAAAGGGGAATTGTAGTATGTTAAATTGTGAAAGACGGAAGCAGATAAAGATATATCTACTCCATTACTATCATTTCTCTCACAATTTTTCGTGGGAAGATTTTCTACACCTTTATTCACTGTGAGAACTTTATAATTAATTCCAACCCTCGAGTAAATATTTCTTCTACACCAAGGAAAACAAGTATATGCATTACTGTATTCACCAAGGTCTATGACGACAAATCATTTTTATTCAAATTTGCACATAGTATATGTAGAAGCATTACTCTAACAGAGCAGATGTCCCAATTAAAGCATCCAAAAGTGTTGGCGCTCTTCTGAAAATTCAAGAAGGTTGACGGAATAATTATGTAGTCATCTGAAAGTAGTGTAAGATGCATCTATTTCACGAATCATTTAAAGGTGCTTTTTCTGAGTCCTCAGAAGTCCTTGGGTGATTAGTGTGTTGTCAGATTCAGGTCCTCATTTGTATAGTGATTTAAACACACGTGTGTACCTACCTGGATTAAAGGGTTATTCAGCAAGCGAGTCAATCCCTTCAGGATGAAGCGGAAATCTTCCTCTCTGTGAATTCTCGACAAATAGTTTACGAATAAGTTCTCTGTGAGGCCACCGTCTGCGTGATCCTCAATCCCATCGACTGGGGGCGCTATTTGAGTGTGTCCGCTTCCATGGTCTAATGTGACCACGAGTATCTGTGATGCCACTTCAACGAGCGGTTCACGCATATCGCTGAAGAGGAGATGATTGTACGGCATTCCGTACCCGACTGGATCGTAAGAACAAGCAATGTTCAGAAGGGATGTGAAGAGGGGCAGTGCATGTCTGTAGGAAAACAGGAATGTAAGTCATGAAGTCAGAACACACACATGTTTATCACAATACTATGCGTGAAAAATGACTGAGAGCTACCCTTCTGAGGATACTGAGAATCCTTTACACAAGAATCTTCATGTTTTATTTGAAGGATTAGTTCAGCAGTTAGACAAGTAAATTGCCCAACCTCACTAGGGCCATTCCGCTATCTGTCACACACATACCAGGCTAAGGATTGGCCCTAGCAGACCCCTAGGGTTTCCCAGGAATCTGCTATGGCCATTCCGCAGTCTGCCATTACCCATGTAACTAGTGCTGTCATGACATATCAATTATCGCGATATCTATTTTCCCACGACATGAAATATGTGTCAACACATATTGCGATACCCAAAAACTAATACTCAACTAAGATATTTTTGCGCAACTAGGCTACTTCGTATGTTACAGTTCTAAAAGTAAGGTTTAGGCCATTAAAAACATGCAAAAATATCGTGAAACATAACAAAATATTAAAGGAGCACTAGACCGAAAAGTGAGATCGATTTTTAGGCGGTGCCCCCCAAAATGAAATGCTTATCTGCCATGCAACGGTATTACAATTTTCTGCTTAATATGAATAATCAAGTGACCCTAGCCTTCATGTCGTCTGTGGGCTATGAAGGCATGGAGTTCATCGATTTGTTAAGGATAATATTTGTGAAATTCGCAAAAACAAGCGCCCTCACTTTTCGGTCTAAAGCTTCTTTAACTAATTAAAAATCGTGCTCCTAAACACCACACTGGCACGCTCCGATGTAAATTGGCAAAAAAAACAAAAAATTGGCCCAGAAGATGCCTCTCAGGCTCTCACTTTGATGATTGATGGTCACGTTGGCTGAAATACCAAACACGTGTGTAATGCGTGATGAACGTAAGTCATGCCATCATGTCATCTGCTAGATCTGTAAAATCACTTTTTCTTGCGTTCATCATAAAAGAAGTAACGTTAGTGATATTAACAATTTGTGTCATGAGTCAATTTTCTTGAAAAGTATCGCGATATACTAATATGTCGCGATATCTTTCTCCATTATAATCGATAAGTAATGGAGCCATGTCATGACAGCACTACATGTAACAAGCTTGAGAATGGCCCACTAGGCAATTCCCCAGCCTCACTAGACTATTTCCGTACCTAAACTACAACTGGTGATTTTTTAACTTGATGAGTATAGCTATAGGCAGCAGGCAAAAACTGTCTAGAAATTTGATGCAAAATCAACAAGAAAATTAGTGATGAAATTTGTTTACTTTGCGGCATTTACAACCACCAAAATTTGAAGCAGGCACTTCATTATTCAAAGAAGAAAAGAAATTTGAAACAAGAATAAGTAAAATTGTTAAAATTGTGGGTACAAGATATAGATGACTCTTTTTTTTCTTCACAGTATTTACAACCACCAAAATCTAAAAAAGGTACATCAGGTAGGTTACTATGGTTACTATGTCAAAGGTTATACTAAGAAGAGTTCTTAAACTTTATATTGTGACTGTTCAAAGCATTCAAGCTACTTAACAAACTAAATACAAATGTTGTACAATAAAGAGTCCATTGATTTACTAGTACCTGTTTTCCGATGAACAGAAATAGCTTATCCACTGATTGGGAGAAGAATGGGCATCACCTAAAGAAATACGGAAAAATAGCAATATTGAATACAATGTCCAAAGACAATGATGCAATTTATTTACGAAGTTGGCTGTGGAACCAAATTAACAACATGAATATACTTCTAAAAAAGGCAATATATTGAAGACAGACTCACCCTCAAATAGAAGGTCAATCATTTAGCCAGAAACGACAATTTTCAGAGAATAATTTCGACAATTTTAAACAATTGAAATATAATTTTTTGTAAGCCTCTTGATGAAAATGAGATTTAAGTACTGAAAAGAATATTCGTGTGAATTTTCATATACATAAATATGATACAGAAATATTAAAAAACCCAAATTGGTGTAAAAACTCATGTTGATATCTTTATCCGTTTAGAAGTTATTGTATTTCAAAGATTATGTGTGTCGAGAAGTGACCTTACACAGTGTACAGTACAGTGTGATGTCATAACCGCAAATCCAAGACAAGTTTTGTGTATTTATTTGAAAATTAATTGCTTCTTCCTAACTTGCTGGAAACATTTTTGGCTTAATTATTGAGATGGGGTATAACATGCACTTTTTAAGAATGTTCTTTGACCATCTGCTAATGAACCTGCTTTGACCATCTGTTCATGAACCTGCTTTGACCATCTGTAAATGAATTTGCTTTGACCATCTGCTCATGAACCTGCTTTGATCTTCTGTTCCTGAACCAGGAAATTCGTAATTCCGGACATACAGTACTGTACTCTGTATGTACCAACCGTTATGGGCATTGCGCAATAATATAAGTTAATTTTCATAATTTGTGATGGTTGAGCAATTGCAATCAATGAGATTTTAAATCCTTAAATAAACATCACATCTAAATTGTTCAAAAGAAATACCGCATTCCCAAATTTAAGTGGAAAAGCCCTTAATTGACACCTGGAAGTAGATTTTATCCTCAAAACTAAAAGATCTTATTCTCAAAACTAAAAGATATTTCCCACTAATTTGTCCATTCGTGTTTGAGAAGTGTGTGCATTGTAGAAATAAGAAATCCCTGGTGTAATTTTGCTTGTGCTGGATTGTGGTTTCTGTTGTGAGCAATATAGACCCTGACTATCTGGGTGATTTTTTTAGGTAAACAATGCTTTTCTTTTGTAAATGGTAAATGATGTTTTCAATCATGTACATAAAAAATTCCTCTCTAAAGGAGAATAGGTCAAAATTGCCTGAAGCATCCACTGTCAATTCCACACTACACTGCACAAGCCACCAGCTTCCCAGACCAGTATGCAACCTAATCCTCTGCTCAGCATCCTCACTCATTTAACTTGTACATGGGTGCACTTTCAGCATGCAGCCAAATCCTCTGTTTATTATCCTCATTCATATCCTTCGCCTTTTCTATCTTTATAATTTGACATACAGAAGATTCTTTTAAAGAAATAGTTCAGGGTTGATGCAAGTAAATCTTATTCCGTTAAGGAGATATTCAAGCTTAAAGATCGGAATCATTTGTATAGAAACGGTTGAAATCATGCTAGTTGTGATGTCATAGCCTCAGATTCCTCAAAGTCTATCATATTTTGTCCTGCAAGTTTGTGGCTTATAAACCATGGTATATGTCAAAAAAAAAAAAAAAAAAAACTTAATCTAGGAAGGGTATTCATAATATACCACCTGAAAAAAGTTTGAAGAAAAATAATTTAAATAGTGAACAAATTAAATCAACTTTACTTAAAATACATAAAGACTGAGGAATCTGAGGCTGTGACATCACAACTAGTCTGATTTCACTTGTTTCCACAGAAATGCTACCAAACTTTAAACTTAAATATCTCCTTAACAGAATAAGATTTTTGAATGCTTTCTTCACCAAATTGTTTCTTTGAAGTCCTCTTTCTGATAAGATGAAGATGCTTGACCACTGAACTAATCCTTTAACCCTTATCATGCGGATGGCGAGTAGACAGCAGGGTCCCCACGAGAGTTAGTTATCAAACAGAAAAGTGTGTATGGGGTAGGGTTTAATCCATGTCATGTGTGTATGGCAGGTGGGGGAATTTTTATGTATTAATTTGTGAATGCTCCCATATCAAAAAAAATCCTGGCCTGCCTTAGCACAATATGTTATTTTGAAAATGCAACTTTTGAATAACTTACTGACGGGTGGAAGGTACATGGTCTCTGAGAAGCAAGTGAGCATAAGCTTCAGGATCTCCGTTCTGTTCATGTCCATCTGGGTGTTGTGGGGAGGGGAGGCTGCAAACCCCACCCCTGCCTCCCAGATGTACTCACAGCTGTCAATGTTCTGAGGGTCATCTGGCTTATCCTGTAGATAGATGTATAGGAATAGGTTTCTTATGAGTTGGTGGTCAATTTATATGTACAGTAGACATAAAGCTTACTAAGGGTTGAAAATACTAAATCACCACATACATTTGTTGTTGATCAGCTGTACTATATGATCTTTCAAATGGCAAACCTGTATAAATTTGATAACGTAGATATCATGACAAAAGTCATACACACAGGCAGACATGTCTTCTAACATGATAAGCTCTTTACTAAGTCCGAGCAGTCTTTGTTTATTGTTATTATTATTTTGTGGTGGTGGTGGTGTTAGTTTGGGCTTTTTATGGGGTGATTCACCCTTCTTAGCCTGTCATCTTGTTATGTTATGACTACCCATCGGACTACCAGTTTTCTTGCCTAAATAAGAGTTACACATACATCTAAAAATTCTTAGGGCAGCATGATTTTCTCTCATACAACCATAAATGTACCATTGTCCAGTGGGCAAGTTATGTTTAAGGGTAATTTGATGACCCTGATATGAACCAAAACATTGTAAAATGAAATTCTTGCAATTTTGAAGGTTATTGTGATAGGTTAGTAGGTAGATTTGAGTATTTTATTCCCCTTTCTCAACAGCTAAGGTTATATAGAGATGTTAATGATTGTTTGATAAACCAGCTGTGAACCCCCGGTGAATGAAGACCCACTGGGAATTGAACCCGGGACCTATATAGCTTGCCAAGGTGATGTAAAGAGAGCATCACCGCAGATCTTTCATGGTCATTCATCACATTTAAAATGTAATGGAACAAATTTTATTGTAAAATAATAAAAAAGATTTAATTGACAAAACTTATTAGCCAATCAATATGGTGATCACAGAGGTCAAAAAATGTCAAGTATATCTTACCGCAGGCTGCTTCTTGGTCGGTAACACGGTGAAGTCGGGACAGAAAAGCAGATCCGACAAAGCGTTGATCAACGACTGTGCCAAGGGCAGGGACTCCTCCTCTGGCTACAAAATAATACAGAGCAAAAGAATGTAAGGTTATAAATATGCTTTATATACTCAACTGAGGCTCAGATATAAAGGCCTAGTAGTAGTTGGAGTGATGTAGGAAGGAAAGGATTTTTTTGGGAGAGTTATTGTGGAAGAGATCAGCAATTGGAGTTGAAGGGGTTGGTAGAAGCTCGGGGAGGGTGAGATCTATGAGGATGTGTTTGACTGTAAGAGGCCCTTGGCAGTTATTATAGAGTACTAAGGGAGGTGGGGGGAGCTCTTTAGGGCGGTGGTAGTGAGAGAAGTTATTTTAAGACTTATTAGGCTTGCACAGTTGTCCCTACAGACTTTTTCTTGCCATTTCTAACCTATGTTATTAGATTCAACTGAAGAGACACAAAAACTCTTTTGTTTCTTCATACTGCCCTCCAAAAGGTATAGAAGAATTGTTCACATAAATGTACATTTTAATACATTATTATTTTACAGTACATATGCTTTCTAAATTAAACATTGCACAATATGCAAATAAGGCATATATTTGAAATGTGTTCCAATTTACTGATATAACTTGTTAAAAAATACAGGGAAAAGGATCACTAAAAATCATGAAATTAAATAGCTTCTTCCTCTTAGAAAATCATGATAAAGAATTGAAACCAATGCATTTATGTTAAAACAAAAGAGAGAGGTTTACATCACATAGGTTTTCTCATGTTATATTTGTTTATGTAAAGCGCATTGAGACCGTTTGGTATAATGCGCTATATAAAAATGTATTATTATTATTATTATTATTATTATTATAGTTGCTTACCATGGCCTAAAAATTAAAAAGGCCATGAACATGTAAATTTTTAAATGAACAAAAAATGGATATATTTTACTTTTTTTGTGTGCATGTAATGTGTTATTGGTTGTTTTGAATCATATCTGCTCATTTTGTCTCATCCTATCCATACATCGTCAAGGTTCAACCAGAATCCCCCATGGAGGAATAAAACTGAACAATCTTTGCCATCTCTCTTCTTCTTTTTATCTTATTTGTGTTTTCGAAAACAATCTCTCATTAAATGTTATTACAACAAAGAACATATGATTACTGCCTGAAATTGCAAATGAACAAAGCTTAGTACTGAATTGATATGCTAATGAAGCAATTAAAAGCTTGAAACATACAGCCTCTAATTTGTATGTTCTGTGCAGGGAAAAGTATGCTTAGAACTTAATGACTGTAAAAGCTGTATCACACACACAAAGCAAGTCAATACAGTATATGACAGCATATGTCTAAGAATTCTTTACACAAGGAAAGAAGTACAAATCAGAACAGTTTTTAGAAATTTGCATAGTTTTTTAGAAGAAAAAAAGCCTCAAAATGTCAAAAAAAGGCAAGGTCATGTTTTAAGTTTTTAATGCATTCATTCCACCAGATTTTAAAATGATTTGATTTGATTTGATGAGGGCTTAACGGCACCACGACAACAAGGGTCAAATTGTGCCAGAGAGGTCAGATCATTCTAGAGGTAGGAAGGAAAGGAAACAGGGGGAGAATGAGATAACTTCAAGGACAAAAGGTCAGAAAGCTGTGATCGAGAGGGGAGGTGCATGGTTGAAACAAAAACAAAGTAGAGAGGGGGTGGAAGAGGAGAATTAAATATGGTTGTAGAGGGAAGCATGATGAAGTAAGGAGATAATTCTATCTGGAGGATTTTTCTTAAAGAACTCAGCAATTGAGGGAAGCTCTGGGAAGGTTGTACAGGGGCAAGCAAGGAGAACGTGATGGATTGTGGGGGTGCAGTGGCAATTGTTGCAGAGGGGTTGGGGGAGCCAATAAGGAGGTGGGAGTGAGTGAGGTGGGTGTGACCAATTCTAAGACGGGTAATATGAACATTCTCGATACGAGAGAGGTTGTTGATGGTGGATTTGATCGGAATTGTGGGCTGGATGACATGGAGTTTCTTATCAATTTGGGAGTTCCATGAGGTTTGCCAGCGGTCACGAAGAAGGGAAGTGATAAGCGATTTGATGTCAGAGAGGGTTTTAGGAAAAAGGGTAGGGAGGAGGTTAGGGGCAAGCTTAGCAGCTGCATGATCCTGCTAAATGTTGCCTCTTGGCAAAGGCCTTGTCAGCCAGATCTGTCAATTTAGGGGGGAAAGAACAATTAGGAGAGTGGAAAACAACAATTTGAAGAAGACTAAATTTGGGGGGCAAAATATTTCAGTCATCTGCAATTTCCATTTGCATTTTGGACTACATGCATGGTGCCAAGTCACTGATACCAGCTTGATCCTTATACTGCTAAATAAAGCCAAGAGAGTTACTGTTAAGCTGTATCTTCATTACTGCATGATGAATATTTCCTACTGAGGAGCAAATGGCCACCTTTTTTTGGTAAACATTCATGCAAATTTCAGTCAAATGTTTTCAGAATAAAGCTTTAACCAATGTTTTATAACTATGGTCAGAGCCCTGATTTAAGACTCATGTAAAACAGTTAACTGTACTTTGCAAACTTGACACTTTTTTTCATGAAATCTACCTTTTAACCTGAACACAAATCATCCAACAGCTGTGACATCCTATATTTCCCAACTTTGCAAAAAATCAAACAACACGTTTTACAGAAGGTGACAAAATTTAGCCATTCTACAAAAAATTAATAAGTATGAAAACCCATTCATGATATTAACCATGCATGAAGACCCACACATGATTGCATCATATAAGCACAATATATTATTATCCAATCAAAATTTGTTATATTATGTATGAGAGGTTTCATCATGGCAAAAGATATGAAATCTGGTGAAAGCGGTGATATGGTTGTTATTGTCACACATGTCTTAAAATATTGAATTAAAATAATGTTATAAAGAGTAAGTTGTTATTGTTGCCATGATGAAAATCTGTTGCAATGGATTTTTAGTCCAAAATCCTCAAAGCCTACAAGGTGGAACAAAAACATCACTGATCAATAAACAAACAAAACCTTGACAGTTAAATACCATCCTATTTGTAAATTATTACTTCAAGCCAGACACTTTGACCACAGGGGAATACTTTTGTCCTGTGTTGAGTGTAGCTGCAGTAAAATTTGTTAAAAACAATGTCAGATTATGACCATGGAGAGTGAGGTGAAGTGTGTGGATTGTAAAAATAAGAAATCCCGGGTGTAATTGCTAATTGCTGTTGTTGGATTGTCAGATTTTGTCGGGCTTAAGACACAAAATGTATTGCAAGGTTTAGACTTAATGGCTTACTTTGTTAACACACAGGAGGAGATTCAGAAAAGAAGGGGGGGGGGGGAGGAGATAAGATCATTTTGTTGAAAATAACATATTTCACATATCAGACAGGTAACAAGGACAAGTTAACTTATCATTTAAGACTAAACAGAGAAAATGTGGTTTTCATTTAACGCTCAAATGAACTCCAATGTGCGGACCTTCCAAGCCTTTTTTTATCATCTCAAGAAGTATTGGGACCATTTTTATAAATAACTTCTGCATAAAATGACAAAAATGGCAGCATACATTATTTTTCAAGATGATATACAATTCATTGCATAGTACAGAGCTTTATGTTATCCAATCTAGAAAATACAATTCATTTTGTGGTATTGTATAGCTGTTACTTTCTCGAAGACGGTTGTTTTTAGTTTTTCTACCATAAACTATAACTAACTGATAAAATTGGTTTGGTTTGGTTTGTTGATGTTTAACAGCACTGCGACAGTCAGAGTCAAATGTGCCAAGAAGGTGTTAATAAATTATGGTGTAAGAGTTAGGATAGTAAGGAGATGGAAGGTTTGTAAGGGAGATAAAGGGGAAAAGCTGGATGTGGGAGAAAAATTTAGGTGAAAAGAAAGAATTGATGAAATAGATACAAAAAGGGAAAAAAAAGGACACTGGTGATACAGAGTTTAAAAGGGACAGTGATAAATGCTAATAAAATTTTGATAAGGGAACACAGAAAGAACATGAATATCTAAGAAGTTGTACACAGTTTTTTTATATCCGTTCAACATGCAACGGTTGATGGCATCATAGTTTCAAAATATCATTTTTAACCCCGAAATACCATCAGGGCATCATTGATGGTTTAAAGTAAAAAAATATTCATGAACGAAAGCACATCAATGAATAATTTTGTTTCCATCATCAGTTCTCATCACCAAACGTCTGTTTGTTAAATGTATGCTCTGTGGATTGTGACCTTTAGTAAACCAAATGAACACATTACTCCCATTTTAAGGAATTTACACTGGCTACCAATTCATCATAGAATTGTTTTTAAAATACTTGTTTTTGAGTATAAGTCTACTGATGCATTGTCTCCCACATATATTTCTGATCTTTTAATCCCATATAAGTCTCCCTGCCAGTTCATGCGTTCTAATTTCAAACTTCAATTAGCTATTCCACGTACTTCTAAAACATGGGGTAAACGTTCATTTTCTTCTGCTGCCCCCTTTTTATGGAACAGACTTCCAGACAACATCAAACTTAGTCCTTCCCTCAATTCTTTTAAATCATCATTAAAGACATTCCTCATGTGTTCTGATTCTGTTCAATTTTAAGCTTATATTTGTTCTTGTATGTATGTATTTTGCAGTATTCTTAACCATTATTTCTTTTTTGTTCACATAGTTTTGCATTGATTGTTGTGTCGCTGCGCCATGAGCATTACTTTTGATGGATACTGGCGCTTAACAAATATTCATTATTATTATTATTATTATTATATTTGAATTGAAACAAATTTAACATAAAAAGATATCAATTAAACACAGAATTGTTTGAATTTATTTGGTGGCTTTACTAATTATTTCCATATGATCACCCGTTTGTTTTGGAAATTAATTGCTACAGTATTTCATAAATGTTAAAGGACCAGTTCAGGGTCAATTAAGTTCATCTTATATAAACATGGAACTTTAAAAAACAAAATGGTGAACAAGAATTTAAAAATCTTATTCCATTAAGAAGGTATTTAAGTTAAAAAGTTCTGTATCATTTGTGTAGAAATGACTGAAATCAGACTAGTTGTGATGACTGAGATTCATCAAAGTCTTTATGTATTCTATCATATTTTTCCTGTGATTTTGTGGCTTAAAACCATGGAATATGTCAGGAAAGTAATAAAACAGAATCTACTAAGGGTATACAATTTACCACCTGAAGAAAGTTTTAAAGGAAAATATTTCAAATAGTACAAAAATTGAATTAATTTTCTTTAAAATACATCACCATTAACAATTGTTATGAAAGTGAGGAATACGCCAACATTCCATAGTAGACTTACTAACACCAGTCATTTCTACACAGATAAGACAAAACTTTGACTATCACTAATAAGATATTGAAGTAGTTTCTTTACCATTTTGTTTCTATTCAAGTCCTCTTGCATTTAGGATAAACTTGCTTGACCACTGAATTAATCCTTTTACCTAATCTTTGCTTAATGTGTACATGTAATAATAGCATTGAAGAGAGATGGAATATACCACTTTGGGAGAATATGAGGAGCAGATATCACTACATGAATAAGATAATATTCAAAACAATTAAAATACATAATACAAAAAAGACCAAAAATATTGTTAATGTTTAGTAATATTGGTGAGTCAAGGGAAAATGCAGATGGGAGCAAGTTTCACATTAGTGTGGACGATCAGTGATTCTTCCCCCACCCACTGGAACCCTTCAGACTTTGGCTACACAGAAGACATTTTTCATAAATAAATCAAAACCCAGTAAAATCCTAACTAAGACAAAAATAAAAAACTATTAAGAGCGATAAAAGACCTTGTCGCCATTGCCTGATGCCCCATACAAACCCTTACATTGATTAATTGATTAAGAAATTTATCAAAGAAACTGTAACATCTGGTTATGCGCATATCAATTCTACCGTTTACATGAGGGAAAAAAAACTTATTCTTCACATTTATCAAATCAGAAAAGATTATGAAATGCAAAAATACAAAATCAGTTTAACAGAAACTACAATAATATTTTCAGTATAGAGCTATCAATATTATAGTACATGGACATGTGTTATTCAGATGAAGGAGCATACGAATCTAAGGAGCATACGAATCTAAGAAGCATACAAATCTAAGGAGCCTACGGATCTAAGGAGCATACGAATCTAAGGAGCATACGGATCTAAGAAGCATACGAATCTAAGAAGCATACAAATCTAAGGAGCATACAAATCTAAGGAGCATACGGATTTAAGGAGCATACGGATCTAAGGAGCATACAAATCTAAGGAGCATACAAATCTAAGGAGCATACAAATCTAAGGAGCATACAAATCTAAGGAGCATACAAATCTAAGGAGCATACAAATCTAAGGAGCATACAAATCTAAGGAGCATACAAATCTAAGGAGCATACAAATCTAAGGAGCATACGGATCTAAGGAGCCTACAAATCTAAGGAACATACAAATCCAAGGAGCATACAAATCTAAGAAGCATACAAATCTAAGGAGCATACAAATCTAAGGAGCATACGAATCTAAGGAGCATACGAATCTAAGGAGCATACGAATCTAAGAAGCATACAAATCTAAGAAGCATACAAATCTAAGGAGCATACAAATCTAAGGAGCATACAGATCTAAGGAGCATACGAATCTAAGGAGCATAAGGATCTAAGGAGCATACGGATCTAAGGAGCATACAGATCTAAGGAGCCTATGGATCTAAGAAGCCTACGAATCTAAGGAGCATACGAATCTAAGGAGCATAAGAATCTAAGAAGCATACAAATCTAAGGAGCATACGAATCTAAGGAGCCTAAAAATCTAAAAAGCTTACAAATCTAAGGAGCATACGAATCTAAGGAGCATACGAATCTAAGGAGCATACAAATTTAAGGAGCATACGAATCTAAGGAGCATACGAATCTAAGAAGCATACGAATTTAAGGAGCATAAGAATCTAAGGAGCATACAAATCTAAGCATACAAATCTAAGGACAATACAAATCTAAGGAGCATACAAATCTAAGGAGCATACAAATCTAAGCATACAAATTTAAGGAGCATATGAATCTAAGGAGCATACAAATCTAAGGAGCATACATATCTAAGCAGTTAAGTCTTGAAATAGAATAGAAATAGCATAAGTTTCAAGTTATGACAAATTAAATTTTAACAATGTATGGATAAGAACACAGCTCAAAATCCTTCATATTTCTCTCCTAGATTTCAAACACCACAGATGATCAAATTGCATTTACTGCTAACTATGGTGAATAGCCATAATCTTCTTGTTGCAACATCACAAAATATTGTGCAGTGTTTGTTAGTTCAGTACCAAAATGTCAAAATGCTGTTAAATGGTCAATTTTTAACCAATTTTTAAAGGAAAGTTGATGATTTTTAGTATATTTTTTCTGGCTGTCTTGTTGTTACCTGTCCATATACCTCTAAGGTATCCTGACAATGTTATATGTTATGAGATGATCATCCATCATTCCTTGTAGTAATAGTCAGCTGCAGCTCCAGTGCATCCATCGCTAGTATGATCGTTCTTATTGACCAAACAATGTTAGTGCAACGGTAGGTGCTGTGGTTTTATGGTGTAAAATGTAGAGAGTGTGAAAAATTAACACAGCACAGCTTAAAGTGATTGGAACATTATTACCCATCGCCTGTAATCCGGGTATTGTACACGGGGAAGCCAATATGTAAGCTTTAGAACAAAAAAGTGATTCAACACATAAAACTGAACTGAAATGGGAATATTGATAAGGTTTAATAAGAACACCTTAACAGCACTGTAATTTCTATATAGTCATAAGTGATGAATAGCATTATGTGGAGAAACAGATATAAAACAAATAAAGACTTATTTTCAAAAACATGTTCAACATCATTACACCCATTAAATGATTTTTTAAAAGAAATCTTGAATGCTCAATTTGATGATCAACTCAACTGTAGGTGGTAGCCATACAGTGCTTGACCTGAGATCAAGGGTTAAAGAAATATTCCTGTGAATTTATATAGAATATATGTATGTATACGTATGTGTATGCATATGTGTATGTATGTGTATGTATATGCTTATACATATATATATATATATATATATATATATACTGCCTATGTATGTCTGTGTATATGTATATATTTATATATGTAAATGTATATATATCTCTCTATATATATATACATATATACATTTATATATATATATAAATATATATATATATATATACATATATATATGTATATACATATATATGTATTATATATATTATATATATATATATATATCATATATACATATATGCATATATATAAACAATTCTAGACTCACAAGTTAAACCTTGTACATTTTATTTGACAGATCTGTTTCATAAGGGCAAGACCCTCACTCATCAGAAACAAAATGCTGAGTAATAGGGATGATGAATTACAATGCACAACTGTTTAAAGTGTGGTATATCTTAACAATGGGGGAAATAGTTCTTATCTATAATTACATAATAAATGTGTTTTTTTCTGTGTCTGCATGCACTGGCCAGCTCGTTTCTTTTGTTTAATGATGCTAAGTGTGGCTTGCATATTATAACAAATTTCTTGAAATTAAGTCACAGCTGTATGCCAAATATGCAAAGGATCATCTCTACTCCCAACAAAACAGTACTTAAGAAAAGTGCAACCAAAGAAACACCACAAAATAATTGCAACTGCAGAAAGGACAAACCATGCCCACTTGAAGGCAAATGCCTCACATCAGGGGACATCTACCAAGCCACAGTTACACGGCAAGATGACCTTAAAGAAGAAATTTGTATAGGACTAGTGGCAAATACATTCAAAATACGGTACAATGGACACACTCATAGTTTCAGAAACCAGGATAATCTGTATGCCACATACAACATTAAGTGAATACATCTGGAACCTAAAAGACGAAAATGTGCAGTACTCTTTTAAATGGAAGATTATTGATAAAGCCAAGCCATACTCATCATCAAGCAACCTATGCTTGAAAGAGAAATTCTACACAATAACCAACACAATTATCATGCCCAATATAACACAAAAACGGATTTTTATGTTCAATTATCCCCATGAATTCATTTTTCTCCCCAATGCCTTTCCAGTTTTTTAATATTTTGTAAGGAAAATATATTTTCCAGCACGTGATATAGTCAAATTGATCCCCCTCACCCCACCATGCCATTTTTGAAGATAAGCAGGCAGTGACAAAAAAGCTCTAAAAACTATAAACTATTCAACTTTAATACAATTTAAGAGCAAGGGAGAATCCAAATAAATTGAAAGGTTAAAATGTGATAGAACTTTGTTACATAAAAAATTACCCAGCATTAGCGTGAATACTGAATAGCTTTGATATTCAATGATAACATGAACTTACTGTATCTTTCACCTGGAATATACAAAAAGCAGATTATTTCGAGGAAAAAGTGGGGGGAGGGGAATTAGGTTAAATAGCAGTTCACACAGCTTTATAAAAGAAATATATAGATATAATTGCAATAATCATGTTATGGACATAACTAGGGTTGGTGTTTGACAAGGGAATTTCTGTTGCCACAGGTCTGTCAGTTATAACAAAAAGTGTAACACTAATTCTGCTTTCTACAGCAATAGTTGAAAAATCATGCAGTTCTTCCCACAAACATAAAAATATTGAGCAAGTTTTTGTTGTTGTTTGAGAAGTTTGCAAGGTTTTTAAATTTTATTTCATACTATAAAAGCCCGACAAGGGAAGTACTAAGTTAAGTGATTGTTAAGGAGCCCTGAAAATTTGTGAGTTGCTGGAAATGGATATTCTTGACCAGTTTGCAATAGTCTCACTGGATTATTTTTTTAATTTCCATCTAAAATCATAGATTTCCTCTAAAATCATAAATTTCCCCTGAAATCATAAATTTCCTCTGATATCATAAATTTCTCTCTAAAATCATAAAGATTTCCATCTAAAATCATAAATCTCTTCTAAAATCATAAATTTCCTTCTAAAATCATAAATTTCCTTTGAAATTATAAATTTCTCTCTAAAATCATAAAGATTTTTATCTAAAATCATAAATTTCCTTCTAAAATCATAAGTTTCCTCTCAAATCATAAATTTCCTCTGAAATCATAAATTTCCTTCTAAAATAATAAATTTCCTTCTAAAATCATAAATTTCCTTCTAAAATCATAAATTTCCTTCTAAAATAATAAATTGTTATCCAAAAATCATAAATTTCCTTCTAAAATCATAAATTTCTTCTGAAATCATAAATTTCCTCTGAAATCATAAATTTCCATATAAAATCAAAAATTTCCTCTGAAATCATAAATTTCCATCCAAAGTCATAAATTTCCTCGAAATCATAAATTTCCTTGAAATCATAAATTTTCATATAAAATCAAAAATTTCCTCTGAAATCATAAATTTCCATCTAAAATCATAAATTTCCTCGAAATCATAAATTTCCTCTGAAATCATAAATTTTCTTCTAAAATCATAAATTTCCTTCTAAAATCATAAATTTCCTTCTAAAATCATAAATTTCCTTCTAAAATCATCAATTTCCTCTGAAATCATCAATTTCCCTGAAACAGGATTGGGAAGTTTACAATGTTTTCCAACCATATCTTCACCCTTACACTGTACTTATTAGTGTTCAGGTTGAATGTATTTTTATTCAAATTATTGTTACATTTCTATAAATATAAGAATGTTTCTGAGATTTAAGTTTTTTGTTTTATTTGAGTGGAGATGGAAATATATATTGGGTTATTAATGTAATAGACATGTGTCATTTCGTTTCAAACCACCCCAAGAAATCAGATAAACCTTCTCCCCATGTGACAGTGTCTAAAATTTGGATGAAATTTAGTGTGCAGGTTTTTTGGAAGAGGAAATGGAAAAACCAGACCCCTAGCTTGATTTAAAAAAAGGCAGGGTGCTATACTTGTTGAGGGGCACATTAATTAATGCGCACGCGAAGCACTGTGTCTTTCTGGCATGGAGTCCAGGGGCCCTTTAAGGTTCAAAGCCCCTGGTAAAGGTCTGGGATTTTAGCTATAATCATACCCCAGAATGAAACTATTCCGATCGATAAGGACCAGTCATTAGCCAAACAGGACAATTGCTTGCTGTGTTCTGTATCCATGTAAGATATTTATTTATGAGGTTCATTAAAATTATTACGCTTTTAAAAAAATATATATAAAAATATTAATTCTGTTAACATTTGTTCTAATGAAAGGCAGGCAGAAACCCACAGGGGGAGGGTGGCAGGTCACCCCTGTGAAACAGCAAAACTACAGGTATGGATGACCTCTATACAAACTGCACATTACCCTGACCATGCAATATATCGGGTCAAAGCTACATAAAATATCAACTTTTGAAAATAAGTTTGAAAAATCGTAAATACAGTTCCGAAGTTGGTTTAAGAAAATCATGGCAAATATATCTAGTCCAAATTTCAGGCTGCACTGTGTTAAAGCACAATCCATCTACAATTGATAATGAGGACCATGAAGTATTTTCTTAAAAATTAGATAAATTCTATTTTAGCCTACCGACCAAAGAATTTGAGCAAGTGAAATTGAAAACACACATGTTAAAGCTATCAGGTAGCTACATGTAACAAGGTATGGTCCAAAAAGAAACTTGGCATTTTATCTATCTTTACTACTAACACTGGTGCCAACTAGACATCAACACCAAGGTGAGAAGTATAGGTTTACTATTCTTTGTTAAACACAGGAGGATTTGATTTGAAATGGGTATATAATGCATAAAACATGAACATAGCAGGCTGGTGTATACAAAAGCATGAACAAAAATAAATGTACCCACGGCTTTGGGGAGAATGCAGGAATACAGATGTACAAATGAGACAGGGAAAGACAAAGTTGAATTTGAAATCAAATAGAATAAAAGAAGCACTTACATAATCATCAAGGGCCTCCAACTTGGCCTAGTGATAAAGAAAGCGATTTGCAGATAAAGATGAATGACTCATGCAATGATCAAAAACAAAATAGAGAAAGTCCCCTGCCTCCTTCCTAACTGAAAAAGAAAACTATAAAAAAAAAATCATGCTTCTGATTCCGTCATGCAAGTACCACACAGTTAGGCTTGGGCGATATGAGCATTATCAATTTATTGCCCATAATATACTGTATAGATTCGACTTGTGCCCAGGGCAATTAAAACGAAAAAGAAGAGCAATGTATTGTATTTAGATATTTGTACAGACAGAGATTTAACAATTTTAAAGAAAAATGATACATTAATTAACCTTTATTCCCAAAAGTGCAACACAATGAAAGACACTGATGACACACAAGTACAGGATATTTCTTGCCAGACATATAATTTGAAATTAAGAAAACAACTGTCATTAAAAAAAGCTATTGATTAAATTTGATGTTACAAAGAAAAAGCAAATTCCCACTTTTTTAATTCCAATCAAAATCAAAAAGAGGGATTCCCCCTACCCCACTCATGCCAAACCTGCAAGGAACCTTTATAATAGGGAGTGATATTTTAGACAGATTTGTGTCACTGGACTGACTATGCTATACCCACTTTTAACTGTGGACTGCATGTCAATTAACCTTTCAGCTTGTTTTAATCAATCACCGCAGGAATTTGCATAGCAACACAATCTGCATAAATAAATGGGGGCAAACATCCTACGTGGTACTGGTACAGTACAGCTAGCTAACGGCGAACGCTCATGTAGTCCATGTAACTTACTGTACAAAACAATTTTCTGCACACAGACATACCACAGTAAGTGTAAAATTTTGTGGATAATTAAATGATAACTAAGTAGAAACTAATCTGTTTAAGCCTGCAAGAAACCATTACCATTTCTGTAAGTTAACCTTCTAACCCACTCTACCAACCTCAAAATCATGCCACAGCAAAGTTTCAGCAGAATCATTGTGGTTACACAAGAACCGCTTTTCATAAATAAATGGAATTGTTAACATTGGTGCATCGGAACTAAAACAATTACCGTTTGTCCTGGCAAAGTTGACCAGAAAAATCCCCTCCAATCTGGATCTTCAAAAATATACGGTAGGATCCGGGTGAGTAGGCGAACAGAGTTGAGCACGACTTGCATCTCTTTGGGTCCGCTGCAACCACTCTCAGCTGCAGTAACAAGTTTTTCAACTGCCTGTCATAAAGATATAATGCAAAAGCAATGGTTATGGACGCCAGGGTATATCTTTGTTTTGAAAATGACTTAACTTCAAGTTCATAAATTTGCATGGTGCATTATCTAATAAAGTATTTATTCTACAACAATCATGCAATATATATGAAAACAAAAGTAAACATCATATCTTAATATATGTTGATGACAAAGAAACAAATGAACAAACAAAGGCAAAAACATAACCTCTGTCCAATTTCGTTTGCGGAGGTAATAAGAATAGTAAATATAGTAATGCTGTATATAAGACAAATATACAAATTAAATTACAGAGTTGAAAGCACAATCAAAATATAAGTTTTAAATGTAGGAACTGTTGAAGGGATCTGCATTTGATTGAAAGGGACAGATCTAAATTTGGGAACTACAAGACAAAATGGCCAATTTTATCAACAATTTGGACATTTCATGTTGTATAATATAGAAAGCACTGGTAATCAAACCAAAAACTTGAATGACAAACTATACCATTTTGGTTAGTAAACTGCTTAAATCTGTCCCTGGTGGAGACTGGAAAATGATACCTTTGTTTTGATGGACTATTAAAGTAAAAGAGTAAATCTGTTTTATTTTTTTCATTTTGTGGATAGCATATTTACTTTTGAGCTACATCAAAAAGATGAAAGGCTATTTTATTGTTAGATGTTACTTGTTAATTAAGGAATGGTGAATATCTCAAGCTCTTATCCCTTACTCTACCACACGGCGATACTATCACCGTTTTGAAACTACCTTTTTCCAAAAATAAAATCGGGACCTTGCCAACATTCTATAGGGAAGCAAATAGTTTCATTGCAAAGATCTCGAAAAGATCTTTCATAAAAATGTATTTTTGGGGGGTCTATACTTAAATTTTTTCGGCAAATTTTGTCCAAACATTGAGAAATTTACCTTTTTGTGTAAAATGTCCCAAAAAATGCATATTTTAAATTTTTTTACAAAAATTGCTTAGAAAATAAATTGAGATATTTTCTTTTTATATATACTATATAGACAAGTCATTTTGCCCAAATCTAATCACATTTTGCTCATATCTGGTAATTATTTTAAAATTATTTGTGAAATATGTAAAATTTTGTGATTTTTGGTAATTTTTTGACCCTTTTTGTTAAAAAAATCGTGTGAATTACCCTTATATCGAATGAAAAGTTTGAAACACCATTCTGTAGCGTAAATAGCGTGCTTTCACATGGATTGCTGCAACAAAAAGACATACCCCCTCGATTATTGCCAAAAAGTTTTATTGCTACGTCACTCGAGTTTTTTAAAGATTTTTTTGACATTTACGTTGAGGCAACAGAAAAATGTGTATCTCGAATCTTGTTTGAAAGTGAAATTGAGGATTAGGAAATGTCAGAAGGCTTTCGCCAGTGATGGAGATCTCTTAGTACCTGGACCCAACCCAAAAGAGGCCTAAAGATGATCAGAACCAGGTAAAATGATTTTTTCAAATTTCTAAAATCGCGAGTGCATTTTTTAAACTTCATGCTTACTAACGTTACTCGTTAGGCTTAACGTTAGGCGTAGCTAATGTTAGTTCTGATCCATTCAAAATTAAGCAAAAGCAGTGTAATTTAGCTGGGATTATTTACTTGTAATGATTATAAACAAGAAAATGGGTCACTAAAATCCGACGTGGTTAACATGAATTGTTTTCATTACAGTAATTTTGGATGAAACTTTACAGATCAATCTTTGATTTGTAGTGCAGGTGCCCATATACCTATTTCGCGAATTCTTGATTCCATGTTGTGAGGTTGTGGTGCAGTGGAGTAGGATTAAATTTTTAAGGGGAAAGGGCCCATCTTGTTGGAAAAAGAGACATGTTGGGGCAAGATACCAATGGAATTTAAATCCTGGAAGAGGGCCATATTTTGTAAAAAAAAATTGAGGGGGGGAGGGATGACATTTTTCCTGGTTTCCCCTGCCAATATAGATAAGCCAGAACCCCCACCCCACCCCAAGCCCTGTATTTACTTGGAAACAGTTGAAATTGTACTTCTCTAAAAGATTTTCCTGTATTTGGACAAATTTATTGACATTTCATATGCAGTACCAACTCACTAAAGGATTCCAAGTTTGGCAACGTCAACATGATAACTGATGATTTTTGAGTACCTTTTCACTGAGAATTCCTACAGGACTTCACAAAAGTAAGTTTCTACAGGACTTTCAGTATATCCTGAATAAATATAAGTATCTACAAAGCTTCCAATGGCTAAAATTGGTTCATAAACTGAAAATTTAAAGACTCATGCATAATAAATGAAGTAAATTAGCTAATTTGCATACATTTGCATAACATTTTATTGAAATTTGGGTGTAAACATTTCCTTTTTATATTATATTAGTTGTGTACATCATAGAAAGGAACAATGCATGTTTATAGGAAAGTATAGTGCCAAATCCTATCAGATAGATCATTGGCAAAATCAGAGGTCAATTTCTAGGCCAAAAAAGGTCAAAAAAATTAAAATTGACGTATGAATTTTTTCTTGCTCCAAAAAATCAAGAGTACTATCAATTGAAAGGTCCTTCCTTCAACAATTTATAAATTCTATCAATAATTTTTCTCTAATTAGTTACAAGAAAGCAGAATATCACAAACATAGCAGTTTTAGGACATCTAATAATCTCAATCAATGACCTCATTTGCATACATTTGCATAATTCACCAGATAATTATGCAAACCAACATAAAGTTTGAGGTCTTAGCTTTCATATAACATAAACTTATATACTTAGTAGAAAATGAAAATAAATTTGTAAAAAAGCCCCCTTTCCAAAAAGTTCCCTAAAATAACACTTGTAATATCAAATGCTCTGGTATAGTAAGGGTTAAACTGAGTCTGCTGCTTTCCATCGAGGAGCTACAAAACACAACTAAAAAAAAGTGTGAATTTCCTCATTTCCATATATCACAAATTTGCATATTATACCAGAAGTGGTTTAATTAAATATCACAGATATTGATGAGATATTTTGCTCTTTATATTGTTTTGTAATAGTTGTCAAAACACTGGCTATCTGTCAATATGTTAACGTTCCACCCTGCAAATATAAAATATAACAAACTATACATAATGCACAAATGATTAAGAAATTAACAAAGATCTCAGTCAGAGAAAACTTAAACTTTCATTGCATAATTTTAATGCAATGAATTAATCTGAGAAGTCAATCAACTGTAAAATGATCTCAAGATCAAAAAAGATCTCATGGGTTTTGAATCATCAAGACAAGCATGATAATCTTCTGATTGTAAATTGCATTTTAATAATCCAAGTTCTGGCCATCATAAACACTACAGAATACCAAAATTAATTCATTCTAACTCCCTAGTGTACATCACGGTTTCTTAATTAATTTTTTCTAAGGGCCACCAGTTGACAACAGCCTCAGGCTTTGGGCCAATCACGTGGCAAAACCAGCATCACATGACAAACAAAACCCGTCAAAACAATCCCCGAATACAAACAAGCTGAGAGCACGCGTGATAAGGGTGTACGCTACAAGTCAGCAGTTCTTTTATTCGCCTTCCTTTGCGCACCATTTCATAGCGGAAGTGAAGATAACATTTCATTTGACACGCCACAATGTTCTAGTGCGCTGATCTGCCTTGAAAAACCCCTAAATAAACAAGGATTTTGCGATTTGTACCGATCTCATTCATATCGATCAGGACGTACTATATATATATTTTTTCCACTATGACTATTGTTCGTGGGCCAAATTGGATTGTCTGGCGGGCCAGATTTGGCCCGTGGGTCACCTATTAAAAATCGCTGGTGTACATCATGGGTATTACAGGTAGGTCATGTAAATAATAATCACCTTATAGCACAGTGTTGCTAAATTTGATGGAGATTCTTCTCGCAGGGCTCTGATCTCTGCTGCAGGGATGAGTGCAAACACGTCACTGACATTGGTGACAGTGTCTGCCCAGAACTGATCCCAAAATGCATCATCTCCAGCTTCAACTGGCTGTAAAGAAATAGAAGACAATTAAATTTGATATGAAATTCAGCTGTGTTCACATAGTTAAGAATGAGGTACAGGTACAAGATTACACTTTGTTTCAAAAGGGGGCATTATCTTGTGTTTTCCCATTTGCACTTCACACCTCTCCAGTATCAGAGACCACAACAACTTAAAGGAATATTCCATGGTTTTTGTAAAATTTTACTTGAAAGAGTATACTTTTAGAGACAATTTGGTACAGAAATCAGGTTGACATCATATTTTGTTCAGGAGATATGGATTTTTAAAATTTCCAAATGCATATGATGATGTCATAGAGACAATTCCATTGCAAATGTTTGTGTTTCTTTGAACATTAATTGGTAGTTTCTGTATGATTAGAAACATTTTTCCAAAAGTTACTGAAGTAGAGTATGTTTTGGCAATGTATATAAATATCTAACTTTCCTCAATTTATTTGTCTAGCAAGGTTTACACTTAAAAAAGGTTAATAGAATTTAAATAATACATTTTGTGGGAGAATGTGTTGCTGTGATGTCATACTGAGCCTTATCCTATTCGTTTATTGCCATTTTTTGTGAACCTTTAAATCTGAATATCTCCTGGTAGAAATAACATACTGTATCAACATGATTTTTGTACTAAATTGTTTCTAAAATTTTTCTTTCTTAAGAAAGGTTACAGAAAAAACATGGGAATATTCCTTTAATCTGGCCTACAGTGGACAATGAGCCAATGTCAAGCATGCACGATGTCACAAAAGCTTCTGTGGAGATCTGTACTTGAATGTACTATAGGTACACACAGTACAATGTGCATCTTGAATAGAGCTGTGAACGCTTAGGGATTTTAGTAAACGAGTGCACGCCAAAAAAAGCGAGCGTGTATCGTTTACACACGTTTAGTACCATAATTTTCGGAAATACACCAAAATTTCTCAAAAGTGACAATGATAAGTAAAAAAGAATGCCCAACCAGTATGGCAAAAGTTTTGACGCCATTGCCCAATTAGACGCTGGAATTTTACTTCCCAAATCATAATTTTTTACTTCTACAGTTTAAATTTCTAGGAAAATATTTTTATGGAAAATGTGCATGGAAATTCAGTTTAGAAAGAACAAATAACTTTCAATGTAATTTAAACTCAACATCGTGTAACTTTTTTGCCGTACTCGCTAGGGCTTCCACTGTGAAAATCTTGCATACTATGATACCTCGCCGTAAACGATTTCAAAAGTACGCCACCACCCAGGAAGTTCTGAAATATCAGTCCTCTCGAAAAAATGGCCGCCATCTTTGTGAAGCACCTAAAATTTCAGTTCTGTCAAAACCTTTTTATGTTTGATTCTTTTGCAATATTTTCTTCTTTCTTGCAAAATTTATTTGACTCATCAGGTGATATTTACATGAAAATGTACTGATTGTCATGATTTAAGTATTTTGACCGTGTTTTTTAGTAGATTTAACAGCTTGTAAAACGGACCTTGATCGAGTGGGATTTAAAGCCTTAATATGGCCTATTGTTAGTTTCACTGTTTACTGCTGCACATTCGCGGTGCATTTCACAAATTAGCCTACTCAGAATTTGGCGAAATCAAAGTGCAAAATATCCCCATTCATAGGTGATTACTGCGCATCTGTGATTCTCACATTCAAAAAAGAATTATGCTAATCGGGTTACAGTTTGTAAAAAGTCATTGATTGGAATTTTGTCAGCCGAATGTGTGTCTGATTTGAATCATGAATGATCATATTGATATTCAACAGCAAGACTGACTAAGAAAAACGATTACTCACAATAAAGTATTTGGTAAACGTTTACAAGGATTTGCGAGCGTGTAGCATATACACGCTAAACGGTCACAGCTCTAATCTTTATTATTTAATTGCTAAAAATGGCACTATTTCTTTTCATGCCAAACATACATGTACTGTAACAGTCTTCATTCAGTTTTCTACACTGTTTTTTGTAACTTATATCTCTGACTGTGTAGTTCGTACAATAACATTAAAGCAAAATTATGCAAAACAATATTGCTTAACGATACAAATCACCTCACTGCTAATAATGCATATTCCAGACGGTCCCACATTCCATCCCAACCTGTCCCAAATGTCATCGAACACCTATACTCCATGCAACCAAAAATGGGTCACAAGATGGCAAAAAATGTAAAAATTGAGTGTAAATAGTTACTCACTTGTCTGAGAAATCTTGAACTATGTTTTTCCCAATTTTCATTTGGGTCTGTTTTTAACTTTAAGTGGTATAAATCAAAAAAATTATACTTCTTGAAAGGAAAGCGATATTAAACAAAAAATTATACATCATGATATCTTGTATCCAAATTTTTGTAAATAAAATTGATTTTTGACCTACAATTGTGAATGAATACAAAGTGACACATAAAAAATGCAAAAAAAAGAGCTCTTTGCATGTGTTTTTATTTTGATTCACTAATGTATTTGTCATTTGTGTGACTTACCCCTACACCCCAGGACAAGGTGAGTCATTGCACCAAAGTGGGTGGACAAAATACATACATTGACGCACCCCTCAGTCGTGACTGACATTTTTTGTAAAATGACTTACCCCAAATGAATCGCCTCTGTGCAAAGTCAATGGGTCTGAAGTAAATTGACCTACTCCAGAGTCAATCTGGTGACTGACAATTTGTTACAATGATGCACATGTGAGTCACTATTTCATATGTCAATGACTCACCTTTGACTGACATTGCCGGGGGTAGTAGGGGTGAGTCATACAACTGACAAGTGCATCATTTTCCTACTGTATTTTACTTAATTTTAGAATTCCGCTATTTTAACCCTTACACTACCACACGGCGATACTATCGCTGTTTTCAAACCACCTTTTTCTAAAAATAAAATCGGGACTTTACTAGGCTTGGGCGATATATCGATATTTCGATATATTTCGATATTGACCTATATCGATATGGCCGATATTGAGTTCAAGGGTCGTATCGACATATCGATATTATGTTTTTTCAATAATACACAATACATGAACTATTACAAAACTAAATATGACTATCAAACATCCAAGTATTTTTTATTAAGCAGCCACAAAAAGTTAATAAATTTCATTTATATCAAAGTTTCAGGCAGTCAGTTATGATAAAACTTCATTAAAACATTAATTTTGTGATAACAATTACCCAAAAATCCTTCCATGAACAAAAAAACCACTTGACTCGCGGAGTACAGAGGCATTGCGCAATACTTCAACTTTATACTTGATGGCTTACGATGTTCAGACAACAAAAATCATAAGATGTTAAATCCCCAAACATCGTGTTAAGTTTCCTCAAAAGGAATACTGAATCTGAATTTGTATATCAAACAGTCATTAATTGACAAATTACTGACAAAACTATGAGGTTTTTTTCACTATTTTGTTCGTTCAGAAAGTCTAAAGTAAAAGTGACAAACTGGTCTTGCCAGATCGATCAGATAATGTACAGTGCAGTAACTACATACACACACAGTATCACTACTGTACAGTACTTTACTATGTACACACATACCATCTACCAGTGCTGTCTCTTCTTAGTGACAACACTCATGCGATGATTTGAAGCAGACTAGAAATTCGATAATATGCATCATATATGGACCTCTGAATTTCTTGAAGTCCATATAATGCTACCAAAATAATGCCTCTTCAGTACAACTTTCATAAGAAGTAAGTGAGTTATAAAATTTTAAGAAGAATTGGAGCCGATTTTTGTAAGGCATACAGTGTAGGCCTAATACCAGTTCCACAACATTTTTTTTTTTTTTAAGAATATGCCGAGGCCTAAACTTTTTCAAAGTTTCTGTGATTGATCTTTTGAGATAGAAACCATGTAAAGAACATTTTTTTAAATAATGGGTGTTTATTTGAAGATCATATGTATATATTTTGCAGTGATTTCTGTTAATTTGTACAAAAAGTTTTACTTGACATTTTTTGAGCCGAGACGAGATTACCTTGCCCAGAACAGTACATACAGCTTACGTATGACGTCTTATAATTTGCATATCGATATTTCGATATTATCGATATTTTTCAGGCGATATATCGATATTGCATTATGTTCAATATCGCCCAAGCCTAGACTTTACTACAGTCCTATAGGAGTAATCTTGGTATCATTTTGAAGTACTCGGATATTTCTTTAACAAAATGAAATTTTCATAGGGGTCATATTACATAATTTTTAGAAAAAGTACATTTAAAAAGGGTAAAACTCAAAAATTGTTAAACAATTTACAATTTTTTTTACCCAAACCATACATCACACATGCTTCGTTAAACTGCCGTTCGAAAGCCTTGAAATTTCCTTTCATTTGATATATAAATAAAGGCATACACCCTCTATTTAGAACCTGTCCTATAAGAAATATATTACACCTCTCCAATTTGAACACTACTTGGTGCAGAGGGAATGTACGCGGCTAGCATGCCAGTGCTCTAGGTTCGAGTCTCACCGTGACCACGCGTAATTATTTTTATGCTGCAGCTTACAGGGGTCGTTTGACTTTTATCATTTTTGATGAATTTTCATCTTTCCTTTTTTTCTAAAAATTATAGATTAGTATCATTGGAAAGGAAACTTAAAAAAGAATCTAAATATGTAACACAATTCTCTGTTTTCAATACTGATGAGGAGTTATACTTCTGCGAAGATTGACCATTTGTTGACCAAATTTAGCCAAAAATTGCTTAATTTGCATAATTTTGTCCAATATTTCCTAAATTGGTTTTAATTACTCAAAAGATAAATATTTTAGCATCTATTCCAACCAAACTTGTAACGAAAGAAAATAAAAGGAGAGTTGTCATATTTTTTTCCTCACAAATTTTTTTCACTATTGTGCATTTTCCTATTTTTTTGCATAATCTAATAGGCCTATCATTTGTTTATTTGGACATAATATTCAATTTTCATATTTGGCATACCCTGATCGGTAAATAATATACACTTTTTTGATAAAATGACTTTCTTGTTATATAATCTTATTCCATTACTAATTTTTGAATTGATAATTTTTATTAATTTTTGAAAATTTGAAATATGTTATGTTAGGCAAGGCCCTAATTGAGAATTTTTTTGTTAAAAATGAAACTTCAGCCCAAGGATAAAAAATAATAAACTAATTGATGCATAGTAAAATTGCTTCAATTTACCACTAACTAAACTAGGACTTGTTTCCCAGATCAATATGGGCTGCCGTTGTTAATTTCATTTTGTTTTAAAATTGTAATAATTTAGGTTAGGTCAATTTTTTAAAATAATTAATGAAAATAAAACCATAATTTAGTAAAGGCCTAATTAAAAATCCAGAGAGTAGCGCAAAACGTATATGGGGACATTGAAGCCAGGCTGTACTGTAGAAGTGCTACTATTTACAGGTACTAGTACTAGGCCTACTTTTTGTTTGTGTATTCATAAACTGTACTAGTGTACTGTAGTTTGCATTACACTGTACTGTATAAAGTTGTAACGTTAGGCCTATGCCAGAGCACAGCCGGAGTACAAAAGACACCGACTCCGTGCCTAACGTTACAAGTTGAAAGTGCCACTTGGCAGAAATGTTTATTCTAAAAATAAGACATTTTACCTGAGTTTTGGTCGTTAGCTGTACAACAGCCTTTCTGAAATTCAACTTCGAGTCTGTCCTCCCATATTTTATATTTTAATGGGAGGAAACTGTCTATTTTGATGAAAATCTGTGAACGTCTTGACCTTCGTCAACTGCAAATTTTGTACACACACAATTTGTCGTCATCGTCAAGTCAAGGGTCAATATATAATATGAATATTCAACAGAAAGTGTTTGTAGTTTGACCAATGAAATACGAGAACCATAATAACAGAGAATGCACATGTCAAATTAACCACTATCAACGGCTGCAGTAGCTAGCTGGTCAGAAAGTACGAAATTAAACGGCCCGTTGAAGTGGACCAGCTGATTACGAAAATATTCACCTTTTTCACCTAAAATTCTGATAAATACTCAAACAAATTTAAAAAAATGAGGGGACCGAGAGGTAAGAACCATATTTAGTATGAAATTAATATATTTTTAGGACTTTGTAAATAGTTTAAAAAGAATGCATTTTTTGATTGCGGCAAATAACGCTCAGCGTCAGTGTGGGATCCTGCACTGTGTGTCTGAGGCTGCCTTCAGAGGAACTAGGCCTAAGTTTACTTTACCGTTTACGGCGCAATCACTGATCACAGGCTAACGTAATAAGTACGAATCATCATACTTCAACTCCTTCGCTCTAGATCTCTGATTTAGAGTATGAACGGATTAACGTTAATATTTATATAACAATTTTAACATCAAAATTTTAAATTACACACTTAAGCAAAGTCAATGGGTTTCAATCTTTTCAAAAAAGTTGCCCAGAAATTTTGGACAAATTGATTTTCGATATTATTATGAAGACTTACTTATTTTAACCTGAAAATCAGCACACTGATAATAAACACTGATCTCTCGATCAATCATATCCTCTTAACCTCTTTAGGAGTCAGGTAGCTCAGTTGGTAGAGCACACGACTGAGATGCAGGAGGTACCTGGTTCAAGCCTTGAACAGGCCTAACCAGTTTGTCCACAGCTATACAGACAGATACGCCGATCATCAAAGCGAAGTACTTCGTTTGCAGCTCCTGCTCCTCATTCAGCACTTGAGAAAAGTGGCAATGGTTGAATGGTGCTCGCCATCCTTCGGAGGGGAGGTTAAGCCGACGGTCCTGATGGTAGGACAGCCATACCCTACCTGGTTCTCTGAACAGTTCTCGTGAAACCTGGTGTTCATCCACTTCCGTTTGGGTCACATGAGACTGGCATCTGCTATGCAGGCTATAGCTTGGCGTCTATGCTCCATTTAGGAGTCTTGCTGAGTTCCCGTAAGGGAGGATCATGTACAAACAAACAAACCTGTCCGATTTAGCCAACTCTAGATCTTTCCTATCCCCTGTTACCACTATTTCCGACAGTCCGACTTCTTTAAGAACAAACCCCCCCTCCAACATTATCACCTTCCTCCGCAACAGCAACCTTTTTCACTTCATTTAACCCCCCCCCCCTCCCTCCTCCTCCTTCCCCCATCCTTTCCTATTTCACATCTGTAATCTGTAACAATGTAAGAATCAAGTCCTGGAACATCTCAGCAATGCAACCAAGAAAGATTAACGCCACCAACTACAGTACATGCGCACACCAGTTCCTGCGTGCTTGACTCCACCACGGGAGTGTTATGCAGTACTGTTACAGATACACACTACTATGCCTAGAGTCATTTACAACAAAACGAGCAGCCCTGCATTGAACCTGTTCAAGCTTGTTTATGAGATCCTGTGAGTGCGGGTCCCACACTCCTTTCGCCCACCTCTGCAGGACAAGTATTCTTTTCTGAATACCCAGCCATGTTGGCATCCCTGGCAATGACAGGGCTGATGTAGCCGCTAAGCTTGCCTCAACCTCCCCCTTACCGCTTTTCCCAAAACCCTTTCTGACATCAAACCGCTTCCCTTGTTCGTGACCGCTGGCAAACCTCATGGAACTCCCAAATTAATAACAAACTCCACGTCATCCAGCCCACCATTCCGATCAAACCCAGTTAGGAGTCAGGTAGCTCAGTTAGTAGAGCGCACGACTGAGATGCTGGAGGTACCCGGTTCAAGCCTCAGACAGGTCCAAGCAGTTTTTCCACAGCTATGCAGACAGATACTCCGATCATCAAAGCGGAATTACGTCGTTTGCAGCTCCTGCTCCTTATTCAGCTCTTGAGAAAAGTGGCAATGGTTAAATGGTGCTTGCCGTCCTTCGGAGGGGACGTTAAGCTGTCGGTCCCGATGGTAGGACAGTCACATCTGAACACTTCTCGAAAAGAGTAGGGCGAAAACCCGGTGTTCGTTCACTTCCGTCCTGGACGCACAAGACTGGCATCTGCTATGCAGGCTATAGCTTGGCGTCTATGCTCCATATAGGAGTCTTGCAGAGTTCCCGCAAGGGAGGATCATGTACAAACAAACAAACCCACCATCAACAACCTCTCTCGTATCGAGAACGTTCATATCACCCATCTTAGAATAGGTCACACCCACCTCACTTACTCCCATCTCCTTATTGGCTCCCCCCAACCCCTCTGCAACAATTGCCATTGCACCCTCACAGTCCATCACGTTCTCCTTGCTTGCCTCCTGTACAACCTTCCCAGAGCTTCCCTCGCTCCCCACAACTCAATTGCTGAGTTCTTCCAGAAAAACCCTCTGGATAAAAATTATCTCCTTACTTCATCATGCTTCCCTCTACAACCATATTTAATTCTCCTCTCCCACCCCCCTCTATCTACTTTGTTTTTTTCACCCATGTACCTCCTCTCTCAATCCCAGCTTTCTGGATTTTAGTTCTCATGTTTCTCTCAATCTCCCCTGTTTTCTTTCCTTCCTACCTCTGGAATGATCTAACCTCTCGGGCACAATTTGACTCTCGCTGTTGTGGTGCTGTTAAGCCGTCATCAAACAAACAAACACACACCTTGACTTTACCAGTTTACATCATATAGTTGGGTTTTTTAATATCCAACTCTAATTATGCGTAACACGAAGTGTGAATGGCACATCAGGGTGCTTCACTCTGTCTTTGGCTCATTTTGGTAATGGCGGACAGCTGTCCATGTGCGCACAGTGATAGTATGTACGCTGTGTAGGGAGTCCGCACTCTAGTTTTCATATATAGCTCTATGATCTGCAGCCTTGAGCGTATGAACGCACCAGTGTGTGTTCTTTGTGCGTGTTAAATGTACGACATGTACAATTTGTATATATTAATATTAACAAAGAACACAAATTCGAACAAATTTTGATAGTGCGCAACAATGCAATTGTCGAGTTTTTTAAGAAACTTGCAGTGTGATTTTTGTTGTATCTGCACCCGTTTTGGCCCCTCTTTTTCAAGTTGTGAGTTTGTTTATGAAACTAAAGCAGGTTAGGCATAATTTTGTTCACAAATTATCTCCATTTCAAAGTTTAACTTGGGCCCTATCACCTTGCGGGTATCAGTTTTGAGAGAATCACAGTTTTTTATTTTTTAAAGGACTATTTTTTCTCAGATCAGTCATTCAGCATCTGTACAACAAGTTTCCTTTTCTAGGCCAACAATCATTTGCTTCCGATACTTTTCAATATTTCCAGCTGGATATTTAGGTGATAAATATTTTGTTTACAGGGCCTAGCCTTATTAAACTTGAACTGGTAGGCTACATGTGGTTCTTGACGTCTGGGCTTCTTGAATTTGTTTTCAATATTTTTTTATTTTATGGTGGTGTATTGGATTTTTCTGATACATTAAATGCCCCATTTCAACATATTTTAAATTATTTGTTATAAACGTTATTTGGAATCCCTCATGGATGTTCGTCATTTTCTCTTTGAAACAGGAAAATCAAAGCAGAACACATCTTGTAAGCAGTCATTAATGACAAACCACTCACGAGTATGTCGGACTCTTCGATCCAATCATGTCAGCCCCCAGTTAGATGATCTACCTCCTGAAATGCTACTCCACATTTGTAGATTTTTAAGTTTACCGGATTTACTCAATTTTCTTCAGGTTTGTTGTTTCAAAATTATTCAAGCATTATTAAGATATGTCTTTCTTGTATATTAATTAATAAGGTCAAAATAAAATGCATATTTCTGATTTCATTTTTCCAGTCTTTGATTGGTAGGAAGGAAATGTTTTCTTTCAAAAGAGAATCCACTTTCGGAGTTGAAAAAAAAACTGAAAGTTGTTTTTCGGACAGCTTTATTACAGTATCTCATGGTTGGTTGATAAACGGAAATATACATTTTAATTTCCCGTGAATGAAACAAATTGTGAAGAATCTGTATTGTTACGGTATCTTGTTTCGTACAAGATTTGTTTGTTAAAACTTGTATCTATTGAAAGAAATTTTGCTGTGGAGGTATGATATCAAAGCTTCACTTTCTTAACAATATTAAGAATCAAGATATGGCTCATCAAAATTTTAAGTATATGTCAATCTAAAGATATGTAAAGACAGCTCAAGAATATTTCACTTTATAAATATCAGGCTTTGAATGAATAGAATGCCTAAATTTGAACATAGTTACTGCAGTGACTTTTTTGTTACAGAGGTGAAAATCTTTTGCAAAAATCACCCCTGTTACTTTTGTATGTGCTGCACTATGCCAATCCTTATGAAACCCCTGTGAAAAACCTTAACAAAACATGTAAGGACCTTATGATGTGTCCTTAAGATGATGATAACCCTATGACTATGTAAACATCATTGAACATTTAAAAGTATTTATCACCCCACTGGGTATAATTTCATATTTGACTGATGTGTTCATGACAGCAAAGGTTTGCTCATCAGCAAACCTTGTTTGTAAAGGAAGTAATTATTTGTCTCACCACTGATATGTAGTTCTACAGGCAGTCCACTTCTGAACAATTGAGCAGTCAAGAAAGAGAAGAACATGCGAATATATTTTTGATGATTCAATTATTGTTAACTTTCCCTGTTCATATACTCCAATGGTTTGTTTACAGGCTATTTTGGTTTGTCTTTTAGTAGATTTGGATAATTCATTGACAGTCAATCTTGATATAGCAACACTACAAAAATGTTGTGGTTATAATTCATAGCAAATTTCCTGGTCACAAGCAGCAGTGGCAGAGGAAATTAGGGCAAGGAAAAGGGGCAGAAAATACAATAAGGACACTATTGATTAAAAATTTCTAATAAGGCTATGAAACAGAAAAAGTTTATTGATTATGTGGAGATAATGAAAAACTGTAATAACTGATGCATGACATCACTAGATCATGATGGGCGATCTTGAAGGATTAGTTCAGGAGTGGAGTACGAGTAAGTCCATCATATGAAAGAGGACTTCAAAGAAATTTTTAAAATCTTTTAGTTATATTTTGTTATAATGATTGCTACTTGGAAGGGTATTTATTGAATGCTATTAATGATTAATTGTGATTCATTAATTGCGATAATTAATAATTTGCTCAGAATGGCTATTTTATTGGCAATATCAGGAAAATATGCCATAGATAAATAATGTCTAGCTGCAAGGATATAAAATCCATCTTGACTTTATACAACAGAGGGGGGGGGTTTCCTATTTTGAAGAAAAAGGCAAAAAATCTTGAAAATCCAGGTTATTATTATTATCAATTATTATTATTATTTTCAGATTTCAAAAGGGTACTTTCTCAACAAAAGTGGCCCACAATTTAAAGAGGATGGGAGAAGGGAGGAAAGGAAGGGGGTTGTATAAATAGGCAAAACATATAAAATTCCAGGTGCTTATTATATTTTTAGATTTCCAAAGGGCACTTTTTTAATAAAAGGGGGTTCGTTCGCTTGATGCAGGAACAAAATGTAGATCCAAAAATTCAAGTAGGCATAAATCATTCTCAAGTTTCCATTATTTTGTCCCACCTCACCTTCATACCCCTGTAGCTTACTTATGAAACTCAATCTCTGTAAAAAACTCTGACAAAAAGATTTAGTATGAACAAAAGATATCAAGGATTTAAATCTTAGTGCTGAAAAATATCGTCGAACATTTGTATCCCCCCCCTCCAGTGGCATATAGCATTAAAAAAAAAAAATGAAGAGTCCGAGGTCCTAGACTCCTCAAAAAGACGAAGTGTTTTAATTTAGCCCATTTTTTTAATTTTTAATTTTTTTTAAAGCAAAAAAGGGTATAAACAACAAAGATCTCAATTTTGAACAAAACAAGTGTGATGAGTCCAGACCCCTGCCCCCCTTTCTTCCAATACCCCGTGTCTACGACACTGTCTCCTGCAATACAAAGTCTTGCTACACTACTGCTTGATATATTGAAACCAAATTTGAAAAATGGTTATTATATAGGCTATAGGGACTGTTCGAGATAGAAGAACAAGTGACTCCCACACCCGCCAGCATATCCATGAATGAAATGGTGCCATATTGTTAATAATAGCTTTACTTGACCCTTAAAAAAGTTTTAATGGCATATCATTAATACGAAATGTGCAGATGTGTGGAAAACATTCAATGAATCAAAAAGATGTTTATAACAAAAGTTATGATCCTGTTTGGAAAACTATATGAGTCAATTGGGTGCTCAACTTTCTTAGGTGATTTTCTAATTAAAAACGAGCAGACGAAGGTGACGGTCAATTTGAGCATATCCTATGGTAGGAAAGCATGTTTGCAAACATTCCAAAGTTAAAAGGAAATCTGCAGTAAAAGGACTATAGAGAGACGGTGACATCTGAATAATGTTTGTAACAAAAGAATAAGTCTTTAATGTGTAAGTTAATATAGAAGTTGCAAATTTATCTGAGTCAATAACCGAACTTACACAAGGAGAATGGGCATTTTGACGATATCATATCATGGGAAATCATATTTTCTATTTTACATTTAAAACGAAAAGATTTATCTTAAATTACTATTGTATGTGCGAGTCCACGGGAGGCACCTATAAAAAAAAATATTGCATTCAATTATCTAAAACAGTAAATATCAAGCAGTTCGCGACCGCCTGTGGATATACCTGACATGAGTAATGAACAGTATCAACGCGAAATACATTGCATTTCCTTCATAATCCTAGCATAGTTAAAACTTTTTTCTTCTGCGTTTGGAAATGAACCATTACCAACAGCGTCCGTAAGTATTATATAGAAGCATCCCAACTTGGAACCAATCAAATAATTCCAGCTAATTCCTCCCCCAGGGCTTAACTGAATGTGGTCTTGTCCACTAATAGTAGTCTCATAAATCCAAATAGTGGTCTTGTGAATCCCTAGTTTTGACGCCTTTCAACACAATCTCCGTAAATTGGTTTTGTTGTAAAAATCCCTTAAATTAATCATGCCCTTCCCCCCATCCCCCCCAGTCAACGCAAAGACATGTGGCAATTAAACCCCCCCTCTCCGTCCCCAGTCAACGCAAAGACATGTGGCAATTAAAACTTGCCATTTGCATTTCGTCGTTTGAAAGTCTACAGCAATAGACATCCATACTCAATTCTACTTCAATGATTTATGACCTGCCCCATGTGTTGTGTCTACTTATTACTGAAGGCCGCACGGTTCTTGAAAGTTTATGTACATGTAAACATGAATCAATTACATATACCATTTAAAAAAAAAAAAAAAAACCATACGGGTTCCACGCCCGGTTGTTACGGGCGGACGGTCCATTGGATTCGCTCATACGGTTCGCGCCCGTTGTTACGGGCGAACGGGCACATTGGACGGTTCGGCGCCCGCTGTTACGGCTGAATCGCGTTCCATTGGATTGTTCCATACGGGTTCCGCTGCCGTTACGGGGCTTAACGGTTCCATTGGACGGCCCACACGGTTCCGCTGCCCGCGAGCACGGGCGAACGTTCCATTGGACGGTTCTATACGGTTCCGCGTCATACATGGGCGATGTTCCATTGGACGGTCCCGCACGGTTCCGCCCGCTGTTACGGGCGGCCGTTCCATACGGTTCGCTGACCATCCTCGACGGTTCCGCAGCTCCTATGTGCGTACAGTGGTTCGGGACGGATCATACGGTTCGGATCCATACGTTCCGCGCCCATGAGCGCGACGCGTTCTGCGTGGTCCACGGTTCGCCGCCCGTTGTTACGGGCGGACGGTTCCATTTGACGGTTCCTGGGATCCATACCGTTCCGCGCCCGTTGTTACGGGCGACGGTTCGCCGCCCATAGCATGGGCGACGGTTCGCATTGGACGGTTCCGCGTCCGTTACGGGCGGACGTTCCATTGACGGTTCCGCCGCCCGTGTTTACACGGTCCGATTTAACGGCTCAGACACATCGCACGGTTTAATTCGCTATATCACCACTAGCTACGTGGCCGGGGTGATGGAGGTGATATTCTTGACAAGAAGTATAGCATTGACAGTTATTTTTCTTCTTGGTCCTGTAGCCATTAGGCTACGCAGTTCCACGGCTCAGGTGAACGCAATTAAGACTGTCTACGCTTGAACGCTACAAGTTCCGTATTTATTTTCGCAACACCAGTATCATGGACATGAAGGACAGGCCCCGAAAGTGTCGATGTTTTTACACACCCAGGATGTTCGTGATGAAGGCAAACGCTTTCTTTAAATTACCCGGGTGACATCCGAGATCCACGGTTACTGCGGCAGATTATGCTGCAGAAATAAATCCCAGCTCGCAGTAGCGATTGGGACTGAAGGCGTGGTCGAGCAATGACTCACCGCTGACCGGTACTTTCAAAGAGCGGCTGAGAAAGTGCGGAGGAAGGACGGTCTGAGGCCCTTCTTCCCCCACCGCTCACCCAGGTCCAAAGCCAGGGAGGCGGGCCGTCACTTCACTCCTAGCTTAGAGCGCTCTTTGAAAGACGTGACACCGTGACGGTTCATCCGAAGTATAGCATTGAGACAGCTATTTTTCTTTCTTGGTCCTGGTGAGCTGAACGCTACACAGTTATACGGTTCCCATCGGCCCATGTTTACGGTCCGCACGGCTCCACGTCCGTGTTTCACGGTCCAGACGGTTCCATTGGACGGTTCCGCGCCCGTTTACGGGTCCAGACGGGGTTCCAGCACGAGTCTGTCGTCCGCACGGGTCCTTTCGCCTGACGCGACGCGCCCCAGGCGGAGCGGAACTTATTCTAATGGATAACGAGCACTGTACGTTCACTCCGGTTATACCCATCAGCTACTAATACGCCATGCGGTCAGGTGATGAGATGACTTTCGCGCAGAAGGATAGCATCAGACAGCTTATTTTTCATCCCGTACATTAGCTACGAGTTCACCGATCGGTGAACAATTAAGATTGGTTCGCGCTGGAATACCGCCTGAATTATTTCACCAGTATCATGGACATGGGAGGACAGGTCCTCGGACGCCGAGCGCTCTCTACATACACCCTTTGATGACCTGCATATGCGATAACGCTTTGCTTTACGTCCGGTCATCCATCTCACGCGCAGCGCTGCGGCAGATTATGCTGCGAGTCCATCTGCGGGTACTTCCTTTGCAGCGATTGTTCCATGTGTGGTCGGAGCACAGACTCACTACGACCGGTATTTCAAGGTGGCATCGGAGCGCATGCTCCGTGTTCGGATGACGTCTGAGTTTTAGAACGGATATCGTACACCTCCATTTACTTACCCGGATCATGAATCAATTACATATACCATTTAAAAAAAAAAGAAAAAAAAAGAGATTTCAATGAGGGGACAGAGACACCTAGTATTCATTTCATGTTTTGTGAAATGTACAAATGAAGAAAGAGTTTACTGACCACACGGGAGATGGATGCTACACTGGGTATCCAGGGAGCTGTCTCTTTTAGAAGAAATGATAGTATGTAGGGTATATCGATAGAAATCATTTGGGGGTAAACAAATACAGAAAATGGGGAGGGGAAAAGACCATTAATTGATTTATGCTGTCATAAATTACGGTATTTCCCCCATCACAAATTTAATAGTCTGATATTCTTATATGTCTCTTCAAACATGCAAAAGAGGAGATCTCGCCTGAAAACGACCCCTCCTCCTGCACATTGTTGCTGTCGTTTTTGTAGGGGGAAGCAATTTAGGGGGTTGGGTAAACCATGACCAAATAATACATATCATAATAGATACATAATCTGATATCTAAAATGTCCTTTTAAGCACATAATATAGGGAATCATATCATATAGCGATCTCACCTCCCCCCCCCATCCTTTTTTTCTCCTGCTCCTTGTCACACACACACACTCCTCTTCTTGCTGTCGTAATTTTTCAATTTTGTGGGCAAATTTCATGAAGTAAGGAGGGGGAATGAGCATTTACCAATTTTGCTATTATATCTTTATCAAGGTATCCAGTTTCTATATGATTTTAATTGCAGTTTCTACTTTGTATATCCATTATTTCTACTACTGTATGTCTGTTATTTCTACTACTGTATATCCATTATTTCCACTACTGTATGTCCATTATTTCTACTACTGTATATCCATTATTTTTACTACTGAATATCCATTATTTCTACTACTATATATCCATTATTTCTACTACTGCATATCCATTATTTCTATTACTGTATTATCCATTATTTCTACTACTGCATATCCATTATTTCTACTACTGTATACCCATTATTTCTACTACTGTATGTCCCTCATTTCTACTGTATACCCATTATTTCTACTACTGTATATCCATTATTTCTACTACTGTATATTTGTTATTTCTACTACTGTATATCCATTATTTCTACTACTGTATGTCCATTATTTCTATTACTGTATATCCATTATTTCTACCACTGTGTGACCATTATTTCTACTACTGTATATCCATTATTTCTACCACTGTATATCCATTATTTCTATTATTGTATATCCATTATTTCTACTACTGTATATCTATTATTTCTACCACTGTGTCTCCATTATTTCTACTACTGTATATTCATTATTTCTACTTATATATATCCATTATTTCTACTACTGTATATCCATTATTTCTTTTATTGTATATCCATTATTTCTACTACTGTATATCTATTATTTCTACCACTGTATCTCCATTATTTCTACTACTGTATATTCATTATTTCTACTAATATATATCCATTATTTCTACTACTGTATATCCATTATTTCTTCTACTGTATACCCATTATTTTTATTATATATCCATTATTTCTATTATATATCCATTATTTCTACTACTGTATATTTATTATTTCTGCTATTGTATATCCATTATTTCTACTACTGTAAATCCATTATTTCTTCTATGTATATCTATCATTTCTACAACTGTACATCCATTATTTTCTTCAGATTTTCTAATAATGTACGTATTGTTACCTTTAAAAAATTATCAAGTTGGTAAGCACTAAATAGGGTTGGTGTGGAATCATTTCTTATAACGCTTTTTATTTTTTCTCAACAGCTCAATAAGAAATTCAAGAATTTAATCGCAAGTACCCCTAAAGTATGGACTAATGTTTCCTTAGCGGGACTGTGGCCCTCACCTGAGAATATGGACATATTCAACAGGTAAGATGATACAATATTCCTTCAGATATTTAGATCTGTGAATGTTTAGCGTGTATGCATTAGTGTTTACACGGGTACCCGAAATATCTGGGTCCCTGACCGATTGAGTTGCTACCCGGTTCTGAAAATACAAGGCGGGTATGGATTTTCATAATATTACCAATTGCAAACTGTTTCTGTTTCTGAATTGTATGTTAATGGAATAAATCTTAACTTACAAGAATTATAAAAGTGTTTGTTTTCTTTCTATTCCAACGCAATGCAATAAAACAATCATAAAATATTGTCACAGATCGCAGAAATGATGTTGAACGAGCGATGTGGCTAGCAAGTAGTAACGTAGGTACACTAGTAGTACTACATGTACTAGTAGCACAAAACCTAAACTCTCAAAACTTCGCTGTAAAAAAAAAAGATATACAAACCAGCACGCAATAAGCAGTGTGTGTAGAATGCTGCAGAAAAAATATATTGTGGTTGTACATTACCAAACTATTTTGAAAGTGTGTCTGCTATTTGCTGAAGAAAAAAATGAAAATGTAACACCTATTATGAACCAATCACAGGTTGTGTTTAGATGAAATTGTTACGTGCTTCTGAGCGTGCACATAACAGTACCGTGGAATCGTGTATTATTCCAGAGAACACCCGTTTCGTGAAATTTTGAGGAATTGAGTATATTATTATTGTACGGTATTTTATGAAGACAGGTCAAAAGAGACTAGAAACATTTGTATTTTATTTCTTTATTCACAAAAACAAAGATACGATTGAAAAAACAAGAAATATCACAAGATTTTACAAGGTACATTGTTAGATTTTAACACATTCTACTTCCGCGAAAAATATTGAAAAGGCCTTGTCGGCATTTTGGATACCTGGCCGATAATGCAGGTCGGGTACCCGGTCCGAATTTTGGACCTGGTGCAAACACTAGTCGGGGCATTATTGTTGAAGATTAAGAACACAAAGAGGGTGAATTTTGTAGGCAACCCACTGCTCAATGGGAAGCCGGTGTAAAGTTTTAAAAACTGGTGAAATGTGTGTATTTGCTTTGTTGAGGGTGAGAAGTCTTACAAAGATATTTTATGTTGCAAAGATTTGAGTGGTGCTTTGTTTATGCCATACAATAATGAATTTCCATTGTCAAGTTCGGAAGTTATGAAAACATTGACATTTCAGCTACTTTTTTGACAAATGTCTGCGATACGATTTATGTATAGGATTTAACTAATTACTAGCTACCCTAATTAGCTGAAACATTTGGAATAGGGAAGTATCTCATGTTAGATATTTTATTGTGATCTTTTAATAGATAATGTTGAAAGTTTTCTTTAGATCTTCAATCTTTATCAAAAGTATTTTGGAGGGATCATGATTTTGTTTTCAGTCATTTTGAAAATAAGTCAGAACTGAATAATGATAATAATAATAATAATGAATAAGATTTATAATGCGCACATATCCATCCTAATGGATGCTCAAGGCGCCGTACATATAATAATAAAATTACAGATAAGTATACATGAACACTGAAATAAATGAACAGTGATTTTAAATTAACTACATGTTTGCATAGGCTTTACACATGAGATGGGTTTTATAGAAAAAAAATAATGAGTCAACAGAACAAAACTTGTCTTCATTCAACAACCTACTGTTACAAGTGCACAGTACATAGCTTCATGCTTTACTTGATTTGAATTGATTAGCTTATAATGTATGTCTTTAAGTTTTTCTTAATAGTTTTTTGTTAAATTTGTAGAGTTGCAGATCATGTAAGTGAGCAGTAATATGTTTTTGTTTTTTGTAGAATTGCTGAAACTGGTAATGTAGAGGCTTCAATCAAACTTGCCCAGGCATATTTGTACAAAGAAGGAGGTAGGTAGTACATGAAGTACTGTATACGCTTAGGTGATGTCAATGCATGTAAATAGATATATAAGACTATTAAGCATAATCACCACACAGCTCTTCTTCCCCCTAACCAGTCCACCACCATTCTCCAAGGAGGCTCATTAGCCATAGCTCCACCAGGAATCTGGATTTCTACAGATGATTCCTGGCTCCACCAACCTTAACATCTGCATAATTTACCTCCACCAATGAAGTTGGATGGAGGTTATGTTTTTGCCTCTGTTAATTTGTTTGTTTGTTTGTTTGTCATCAAGATATCTCAAGAACTGATGACTGGGTTTGGATCAAACTTGGTGTGTGGTTTTGTCAGTTACTGCTTGAGAAGGAAGAAGTGATAACAATTTGAGACATGTTGGAATAGGGGAAGGGTGCAAACGGGGGTGGGGACATGTTTTAACCCTGTTTGTCTGTCATCAAGATATCTCAAGAACTAATGATTGGAATTGGATTGAATTTGGTGTGGTTTTGTTACTGCTTATGGAAGAAGTGAATACAATTTGAGACATTGGAACAGGGGGGTGAAAATGGGGCGGGACATGTTTTAAGCCTGTTTTTCTGTCATCAAGATATCTCAAGAACTAATGATTGGAATTGGATTGAATTTGGTGTGGTTTTGTTACTGCTTATGAAAGTAGTGAATATAATTTGAGACATTGGAACAGGGGAAGGGTGAAAATGGGGGCGGGGACATGTTTTAAGCCTGTTTTTCTGTCATCAAGATATCTCAAGAACTAATGATTGGAATTGGATTGAATTTGGTGTGTGGTTTTGTTACTGCTTATGAAAGTAGTGAATATAATTTGAGACATTGGACCGAGGAATGGTGAAAATGAGGTTGGGGATGTTTTTGCCTCTGTTTGTGTGTCTCTCATTAAGATATCTCCAGAACTGATGATTGGATTTGGATTAAATTAGGTGTGTGGTTTTGTTGCTGCTGAAGGAAGAAGTGGTTAAAATTGAGACATTGGAACAGGGGAACGGTGAAAATGACGGGTGGGGACATTTTAAAGTGAGTTTATGTGTCATCAAGATATGTACTGAACTGATGATTGGATTTTGATTAAATTTGATGTGTGGTATTGTTACTGTTTATGAACAATTATTAAAAATTGGGACTAATTGGTACAAGGAGGGGCATACATTGAGGGGTGGGGATGTTTTAGGATGAGATCTGTCAAGACTAAGTTGTCAAGACTAAGTTGAAACTTTCCAATGGAATGTGCTGAACAATAACTTTGTGCTTTAAATGAAGATTTAAACAATCAATTTTCTGGACTCAAAAAGACTTACATCAAGTGTTCTTTGGAATCAATGAAAATGAAATAATTGGTTTCTGCCATGAATAGAAAATAATGGAATGTGAATCCAGGCTGAATAGAGCTCAAACAATGATGCTCTGCTTGATTAAAACTGAAAACAATGGTATGGCCTTGGGAAGAAATCCAGTCAGAAGATAATTTTCAAGTGTTCAGATTGCAAATGTTCATTACAGATCAAAACTTGGGGATAAATCTTGGTGGGCCTAGGATTTCTGAGGTAGGTTATATTGGGTATGGGGATCAAATGAACTATAAAATTATTCTAGGCTTGTTGGAATTGCAACGGGCGGAGGTATGCACTCTAGAGAGTGCTAATATTCTAGTTTAGTTAGTTGTGTTCTAATTTAAACATGGCGGCCACAATACGACAGGAACTGCTAAGGTGCCATGAAACCCCGCCAACCATTCCTACGTATCTATATGTATTGGGTAAACAGGACTTGCCCTAGAGGGCTTATAAACACACTGTTGATAACGGATGTTTAGCCTGTACCTAGAAAAAATGAGTTCCATGTTTCAAAAAGTAGATTTTGATAACTGGTGTAGTACTTTAAGTGAGTAATCTTTTTTTATCACGAACAAGTGTCCATAAAGCCAATTTATTCATTTGTACTTTCAGAATACCTGTGTACAGCAAGTTCGTTTTAACATTTGAGTGTTTGTCTTATATTACAATGTATTTATTATTTACATGATTAGAAATATTACAATTTGACAGTAAACTTTGGTTTTGTTTCTTCTCTATTAGTTGAAGAATCTACCTCATCTGAAACTTATGACTCATTAATCGGAGGCTATTTCGTTGGTGCCGAGAGTTGTAAACCTACCTCTATTCCATTTTCCTGGCTCTTTATCAGGCCTCCCTGGAGCACAAATGGAATGTGCCGGAAAGCAAGGACATTCCAGAGGTGGAAGGAGCAATGCTTACATGATAAGGTACAAATAAAGATAAACAGTGGCAATTTTTGACCTCATTGGCAGATTGATTTGGCCAAAGTATGTTCCTTAACTGTCTGTAAAGTGTCCAAAAAAGACTTTTGTTGGATTAAACATTTAATTAAAGGAGCACTAAACTGAGAAGTGAGAGCGTATTTTTAGGGCCCCAAAAAATCAAATGCTTATTTAGCACGCAGCTGTATAGCAAATTTTTGCTTGATATAAATATTCAAGTAACCTTTGCCTTCACGTCATCTGTGGACTACGGAGGCATGAAGTTTATCAATCTTTTGTGGATAACAGGGTTTGTACGGGTCCTGGAATTCCTGGAAAGTCAGGGAAAACTAAATAAAAATTTCCAGGCCTGGAATGTCAGGGAAAATGTACAATTTGGAAAAGTTAGGGATATTTAAGAAAGCACATATTTTGTCCTAATTTTCTCAATTTTTTAATAAGTGAGTATAAAAGCGAGAAGGCACCATATGTTGTATTTATAGATATGTGACTGTTTTAAAGGTCCTGGAATTTTCAGTTAAGGTCCTTGAAAGTCATGGAAAAGTCAGGGAATTCTGTAAAGCCAAATGTGTACGAACCCTGGATAATATATTTGTAAAATTTGCACAAAAAAAAAACTTTTCGGTCTAGTGCTCCTTTAAGCATTTAATTTTCTGTGATACTTTTGTGTTCCCTGAGATTTTACCTCCTTTTTTTTTTCTTCATGCTTTGTATATTTAGGAAACCAGTTCTGCAGTGTTATTTAGCATGGCCAAGGTAGAGACTTACATGGAGGTAAGTGATATTCTTTTATCTACAAGGTTTTGTTTGAAAATGAAATAAAACAAGAAAAATAATTTTCACCAAGTGTGTTGAAAATTTTGTTGTTGACGCAAGAGTTAAAGAGGGAGGCTCGTCTCAGTAAAATAAGGTAAAAATGGGGGATACTATATTTTGACGTCACTTCCGGTTGTGGAGGCAAGATCCGATCCTCTGTCTGTTTGTATCACTCAGTACAGCCAGACTCTAGCATGTAGGTTGTGTGTGCAGAATTACATACACAGCGCATTACGTTACTGTGACGAGAACTTATTTGTTTTTTTCTAATGCTTTTTTGTCAGAAAGCGAAAGTGAAATTTTAGTATTATAATACTACAATGATAGTCACCAAATGAAAATTACTGATAAAAAAAAGAAGAATAAGATAAAAGTCAAACTAAACGATTCTACCGGGGCTCGAACTCACAACATGATTTGAAAGAGAAAAAAAACGTCATAGGAGATCGTCGCAACCATCTGGGCCATCTTGTATGGTGACCTTCAAGGCGTTTTAAATAACTATATACCTTGCAATACGAGACAACGAATCGCGCAGCAAAATTTCAACCAATTACAAAATTTGAAAGGAATTCTAAATATTGTGCACATATGACGATATCGCCTCTTTAAGTTCATTGGAGCTAAAATAATGAAAAATAACGTAGTTTTGGCATCTGCGTGAAAAGATTTGAAAGGCTTTAAAAATTTGTTTTGCTGCTTTTTTTTAGTTAATTTGTTTGAATATTTTTGTGAAGAAAGTGTTGTGTAAGTGAATATTTATGGTAATACTGAGCTCATAATAGCCTCATATAGCACTTTTCTACCCTCCAAGTCTCCAAGCGCTTTACAATGGCCAGTTATATTCTCCGGCAGCAGTTCCAGATCAGCGCCATGAAATTGGCTGGGAGGGGATGGGAAATGATTGAACACTGCCTTTTCAAGCTTCTATTCTCGAATAGTGCTCTACCAACTGAGCCACCCGTCTTCGCGAGTTCACTGTGAATCTCTGTATTATGTTATGTTTTTGCTTTTCTCCTTTTCCTAGGAACCAAATACCAGAAATATATGTGATTGGATGGGGCGAGCAGCTGATCAAGGGTTGGTACTAGCCAAGTACCTCTTGTGGAAAGACAAGATACCATCAGAGGTTGGTACACTTTTTTAAAGGCCAGATAGTACAATCCAATGTTTCTGATTGGTCAAAATGTTTAACAATCACATGTAATCAATGCATCACATTATGGGAATAGTCCTTTCAAATATTTTACAGCAAAATATCTTGCTTAGATGTTTTTTAAATTTTCTGATATTATCCCTACAGCCCCAAGATGCAGCTCATTCACTTGAAGCCATTCGTCAACTCAGGGAAATTGCATCGCTTAATTGCCTAGAGGCACAGGTAAACATCCAATCTGCCATTTCATTTTAATTTAGCTGGCCTTTTACTTCCCACCCCAAGTCCCGAGTCGCAAAGGGAACAAGTTGGGAGATAATATTTTAACTCCCACCCCCACTAAGTGTCAGTCTTATGGACCCATTTTGCTAACACCAATAATGCTTGATCACACTAATTGCTGGTTCTATATAACTACATGCAGCACTACAGTGAATTGTGGTTTGGAGATCTGGCTTCCTGGGCCAAGCCAACCATTTGATTCACTTATAGTTTTGCATAATAAGTATCTAGATGGGCTTCATTAGATAGAATGCAAACTGGGGCTAATAGATACAATACAAACTGAGGCCAATAGATACAATACAAACTGGGCCAATAGATACAATACAAACTGGGGCCAGTAGATACAATACAAACTGGGGCCAAATAGATACAATACAAACTGGGGCCAATAGATACAATACAAACTGGGCCAATAGATACAATACAAACTGGGGCCAAATAGATACAATACAAACTGGGCCCAAATAGATACAATACAAACTGGGCCAATAGATACAATCAAACAAGGGCCAATAGATACAATACAAACTGGGGCCAAATAGATACAATACAAACTGGGGCCAATACATACAATACAAACTGGGGCTAATAGATACAGTACAAACTGAAGCCAATAGATACAATACAAACTGGGGCCAATAGATACAATACAAACTGGGGCCAAATAGATACAATTAGGCCCAATAATGCAATTTTAATAGATACAATACAAACTGGGGCCAATAGATACAATACAAAACTTTTCCATGGGCAATATTTATCAAAAGATTCAGATACAATACAGAATTATGCTGATCTTTAATCAGGTAGGATGAATAATTGGATAGGTAAAAATTGAGGTTGTGGTAAATCATACAGAGGGTTTCTGGAAATCATATTTTTACAGGTTATACTGTGGTAAATCATACAGATTGTGATGAAGATACAGGTTATACTTGTGGTATCATCATTTTTAGTGTCTTTTCCATGTTTGCAATATTTTATCAAAAGATTCAACTCTATCGAGATGCTTTTTACAATGACAGAATTATGCTGATCTTAAATCAGTTGAAAAGAATGCCTTTGATAAAGATACAGGTTATATTGTGTGGTAAATCATACAGATTGTAATTAATGAAAAGGAATTTACATAAAGATTGTGCTGAAGATACAGGTTATACTGTGGTAAATCATACACTTAAGACAGTTTGAGCTATCCGTGAAATTGATAATGCTCCATATTTTGTTAAATCCATAAGTTTTTTGTCCAATTTGAGACATTTTTTGGTGTCCTTGATACACAGAGACTTGACTTAGTCTTGTATGCCTTTTAAATCTGGAATAGAAATGAGATAAGATTCTATTGCTTTTTTGTAGATATTTTTAGTGTTTTTGTATTGCCCTCTTTCCTGTTTAGCTCCACCTATATTCAGAGTACGCCAAGGGAAACCATGGCCATCTCTCGTCCTACCAAGTCACATCGTCTTTCCGGTCGTTTATCCAGTCTTCTCGCTACGGTTTGGATTATCCAGCCATCTTCCGTCTCCAGCAAGGTTTCACTGCATCTATGAGGTACATATTAGTTGATTGGCTGGTAGAGGTCGCAACCCTAAAAGAATTTTCCAGCGACACAATCCACTTGACAGTGCAGTGTGTTGACAGGTATCTGTCATTGCGCAACATTCCACGTACTAAGTTACAGCTGATAGGAATCACATCAATGCTTGTGTGTGCAAGGTATGTACATAATTTGATATTTATCCATCCTTTGTTATTGGGGCAAAAGTTTATTTGATACCTGGTTACTTGAGATGGATTTATTTAAAGGAAAATAATAAGAAGCAGCAAACATCATGAGCATGAAGGCTGAATGTTTTTATTAGGAAGGGGGAGGGGGATTTGAGACCACACAGCACCTTGAGCTACTGTAGAAATAGTAACAAGGGTGATTGTTTGGGAGGGAAGAGTATATAAAAATAGTTATATATTATTTTAACATAATTAATATTTGATTTAAAAATATGGCCACCCATTAAAAGAATTAATTGTTCACTGTCACCCCCTTATTCTATTATTCTCTTCTGGCAGATACAACTTAAACTGTTTTAGGTGCTGTTAAACCTAAACAACCAAACTCACTGAATTTTATTTGGATCTTTATTGGTCCAATGTTTTAGTGCCTAAAAATTAAAGAGAAAATTTTGTTTTAAGGTGAACTAAAACTACTTGTTTTGCCTCTCTACTGACCGGATATTTTTCAGTAAAGTTTCTTTTATGACCTGGGTCTTTAAAGATGCATCTTCAGTCAAGAACGTAACTATTTTTAAGGGTGTACTCTTTTATTCCATGAATTCTCCCTTTCCCATTCAAACCACAGGTTGGTCGAGGATAACATAATCACTATTCGCGAGGCTGCATGGCTGACAGACGGGACGTACAAGTACGAAGAGGTCGTGAGAATGATGGGGGAGGTTGTAGCGACTCTCCGGGGCAATTTTAAGGTAAGAAGGTCATTTATGGACAGAAGTACTCGTTCATCACAAATTTGCATATGTGAAGGTGTTTTTAAAAAACTGTTATTATTAAAAAAAATCAACCAATTTTTTAATGAGATTTGTTGTTGTTTTTCTGTTTTATATTCTTTTTGCATATATTCTTCCTTTGTTCCCTACAACTTAATTGCTGAGTTCTTCCAGAAAAATCCTCCAGATAAAATTATCTCCTTCCTTCATCATGCCTCCCTCTACGACCATATTTAATTCTCCTCTTCCACCCTCTCTACTTTGTTTTTGTTTCAACCATGCACCTCCCCTCACGATCACAGCTTTCTGACCTTTTGTCCTTAAATTTCTCTCATTCTCACCCTGTTTCCTTTACTTCCTACCTCTAGAATGATCTGACCTCTCAGGCACAATTTGACCTTAGTTGTTGTGCTGCCAATGAGCCATCATCAAACAAACAAACAAACTGTCTACTTATAAGCAACACAACATGTACAACTAGAAGTCACATGTGGTTTGCTTATGGGACAATCTTTGAAATTATATTTTAGTTAATTATTTATCAACTTTTACAGTGAGAGCATCTTCAAGATATAAGGCAGGGGTCGCATTTTACAATTTTCGTCATTTTTTTACGGAACAGTACTTTTCAAATAATACTGTTCAGGATCATGTTTCACTGTTCCAACTTTTTAACTACTTTATTGGTTAATGTGTGCAAATATGTATGTCTGTGATTAGTATTGATATAATGTAGCATCCCGTTGCGGAAAGTCATACACGTGCAAGCAGCCTTGCTGTGTGTATTCATGATTAATTGTATTGGCAATTGCAGGCAAAGTGCGAAAAACTTTTTCTTACTGGAAGTAATTATTTTAATGATAATCTTGTTTGACAACATTTTTTAAGCAGAAATCAAGTTATTGGTCATTCATGTTTGTGGAAAGAACACTGTTCCACCAGAACACTGATGTTTAAAAATTTATTGTTCCTGCCTAAAAAGCACTGTTTTCAGAACAGTGGCAAATTCGACCTGTATGATTTAATAATATTTTCATGAATTAAGTACTTTGGGGAGATTTTGCTTTTTTGAAAGGCTATTTAGTTGTCCGGTGAAATTAAAACTAACTCAACTTGCTTTGCCCCTTAACTCCACAATGAGCCCTTAAGCCACCCTGTACTCGCACAGGATTTCCTGCCACTTACTACATACACCCCTCACATTTTGTATCATATTTTTCTTTACAACAGCATGTCACCATCCTTGACTTTCTACGCCTGTTCTGTAGCCTAGCAAAAGCAAACATGAAGTGCCAGTACGTTGCCCAGTACATTGCTGAGTTGTCTCTTTTATACTCGGATTTTGGCAGTTTTAAAATATCAGAGATTGCTGCCAGTTGTTTCTTGCTAGCTAGATTTTTGACAAACGAAGGTAAGAAAAATCATTAGACTCGGGGTACAAGAATATATTCTGATATTAATTTATCCCGCAGTCCAACCTGAGTTTCAAAATATCAGAAATTAATGCCAATTGTTTCTTGCTATCTAGAATTTTGACAAACGAAAAGAAAACAACACTCATTGACACTAATATTAATTTATCGCACAATCCAACCTGAGTTTCAAAATATCAGAGATTGGTTTGAAAAATTGAAGGGAAGATAATTTATTATTATTATTATTATTATTATTATTATTATTATTATTATTATTATTATTTTCACATATTTGTACGGGGTACATCAACAGTGCTTTACCTGTTCAGCAACAGTGCTGGTCTTCCACAAGGCCCTGTTGTATACATAAAAAGCTTAAAGTACAGAAAATATAATTTTCTTTTTCCAGATACACTTTGGCCACAAAAGATGGTGGAGTTTACTGGATACTCCATGAAGGATCTCACAAGATGCAGTTTATCGCTCCACAAGAAGTGGTAAGTTGTTGCGAGCGTTGCTAACTTTAAAGGTCTATCAAGACGAGGGCTGTCACGATATAACATTATCATGATAATGGGTTGTTTTCTTCATGATATCAAAATTACACTGATCAATATATCGTGATGTCATTTTCACATGTAAAATGCATATTGCAGCAAAAACTAATACTCTTCAATGAGATAAAATTAGTGCTGTCAGGACATGGCTCTATTACGTATCGATTATCGTTGAGAAAAATATTGCGATATATCATATATTGCGATACTTTTCAAGAAAACTGACTCAAGACACAAATTGTTAATATCACTAACGTTATATGATCATGGAGTTACAATTTACTCCATTATATGATGAACGCAAGAAAAAAATGATTGGCAGATCAGACGACATGATCACATGACTATTACGTTCATCATGCATCACGCACAAGTTTGGTAATTCAGCCAACGTGACCATGAATCATCAAAGTGAGAGCCTGGGTGGACCAATTCTGTACCAATTTTTTGTTCTTTTTGCCAACTTACATCGGCGCGTGCCAGTGTGTGGTGACGGAGCATGATTTTTAATTAGATGTTTTTATGTTTTACGATTATTTTGCACATTTTTAATGGTCTAAACTTGATTTTTAGATTTAGCATTGTAATGTTAGAATTTTAACCTATTGTAGTAGCCTAGCCTAATTGCTTGAAAATTTCTTAGTTGAGTATTAGTTTTTGGTATCGCGATATGTCGCGAGAGGCATATTTCATGTTGTGGAAAAAAAATATCTCGATAATCGATATGTCATGACAGCACTAGTTAAAATCATTAAAACAAGGAGAAATGGGTGAAAATTTGACAGTGATGGAAAATATAGCAGACCTGGGCACCAATGGTCCTAGAAATATTTTGAGAAAAAGAATGGAAAATAAGAAGTGGAAAAAAGATGTGAAAGAAACAAACGAGTTAGAATTAATCATTCAGTATTGTTGTTGTGGCATAGCATTCTTGCAGAAATTTATTTCAAGACTTTTTATGGTCCCAGAAAGTACAATATTTTTTTCTATCCCTGCAAAATCAGGAAGACTTTGTTTTAAATTCATAGTTCTTTCTGGGATAAACTGATTAACTTCATAGGAATATGCGATTACTACGAACTAAACTTAAGTTTACGATTTGTTCCGTTCCAGTTTCATGGAATCGCCACTAACGGATCACAGGGACGTCATCCTCACAGCTGTCAAGCAGCGATATTCCGAGGAAACGTTCCACAATGCCAGCAATGTTCCACTAAAGACCTATTCGGAACTGAAGGGCGTACTGTGTGTAGAGGAACAGGACAAGCAGAGGAGGCGAAGTTGCGGGGGTTGCACGCCATCGAATCGCAAGAAGAAGGAAGAACAGTTCCTTCTTTTGTCTCCGTCTAGGAAACCAAGAAAGAGAACGTGAGTAGGATCTTTGGAAAATAATTGGCCAAAATCTATTTTTGTGAGAGAAAAAAAAATCATTTGAAGGAAATTTGCAATTGTTTTAGTTTTTGTTGCTCATAAAGGGCAGTGGACACCTGCAATATTCCATAGCGGTATTGCCAGTTATAAAGTGCAGCATTAAATATCCCATTAAATATTTTAAATCCTATCTGGTAGTGATGTTTTGATTTTGTGTAATTTCCTGCATGTTTCAGGTAATCCTTATGTGAAACGTGGTTTTAGTTTAAAGTTGACCAAAGAGGATTGAAGCTCAGTGTTTTGGTTTTTTCAAAGAGTTGTTAATTAATGAGTGGAATGGTTTGCCTGAGTGGGTGGTTAGCCGTAATTCTGCTCACAATTTCAAAGTAAAAGTATTTAATTAACTGACCGAACCGGCAGATGTATCTTCACTCTGCTGCTATGAAAGATGTTTTTTGGTTCTAAAAGATTGCATGGATTAAGTAAAACTAATGTGAATTTGTTTTCTTTAATATTACAGACGAGCCGTTTACATACATCTAGATCCAGAAGTGGATGAATCGCAAGAGAGGTCGGCCACACCCACCCAAGAACTAACCAATCAGGAAATTGAAAATGAGACCAAAGAACTCGCCTCAGATCAAAAACTCATACCACCATCACCTCAGAAAGAACTTAACCCCGCTCAATACATAGAAAATGTGGCATCAACACATGATACTGAGAATGAAGTTGGAACTTCGAGTAAGAGACAAGAATCCAAGTTACGTTCTACCTCGAGACGATCAAAGTTGCAAGACGTAAAGAATCTGCAGAGGCTGGACACAACCCCGAGAACCTCGCCGCGAAGCCTTAAACGAAAAGCTGTGGAATCCTAACACAGGATATTTTGCGGATTTCTCAGGAATCGGTTTCTCGAGTAGGTATAAGTGGTATGCTGAAATGGGATTTGGGACTAGACTAAAGGGTGTAAATGTTTTCTGTTGTGCTCTAATGGGAATTGAACTAGACTGTTTTTAAAGGGGGGTGTGTGTTGGAATTTGGTTGAAGTTTGGAATTTGCTCTTGTATTTGTCCATATTCCAAATTTCTAAGAGAGAGTACTGGGTGGAGAGGATGGCGAACACATTTGCCATTGAAAATTGTTTTTTTTAATTGTTTTGGTCATAAATCCTTGTGAGAACTTTATCAAATTCTATTCCAAGCTTTAAAATAAGGACATTTTGGTGAAATTCTCAGAGGTTCAAAAGGAAATTAATTGGCTTGTTGGTGACCAGAACAGTATTCATGGATTAAGCTCTAAGAAAAAAAGGTTAAAAGCATCATCATTGATACCAGCGAATAACTTTTGTCCAAATAAGACTGGAAACCTTAAAAGATTCTTAGAAATAGAATCTATGTCTGTAGGGACAAAATTGTTTAACCTTGAAGTCCTCCAAAGCCTTGACTTGGCCCATTGTAAGTCCTCCAAAGACTTGAGTTGGCCCATTTTCAGAATAGAAATTTTGCATTATATTCATCATTTTATACTTAGTTGGGGACTGACGGGTCGATGGCGACTTTGATGGGTCGATGGCGACTTTGATAAATCCATGGCAACTTTGAAGGGGGCGATGGGAACATTGATGGGGAAAGTACGTCATTGTAGATGAGTAGGATAGGTAATTTGACACTTGCATGCCAAGGCATCATTGCGCTTCCAGTTAATATCATTAAAATAATCCTTTGTCTTCCTTTTGTTTTGTTGTAAAGAACATTTTTTTTAATGTTATGTTGAAAGAAGAATGTTGAGTCATATAGGAATGTAAATAAGTGTGTTTGTTGAAGAATGGTCAGTAGTCTCTTAATGTGGAATGACAGAATGAAAAGTCTCTAAATGTGGAATGACGGAATGAAAAGTCTCTAAATGTGGAATGACGAAATAAAAAGTCTCTAAATGTGGAATGACAGAATGAAAAGGAGGTTTTTTTTTTTTAATGTTTTTTAAAAAAAAATATCAGGGGGGTGGGGGGGTGTTGAGGTGCCATTAGAGTATAGATTACTTCTGAAATAAAATGGTTGGAATATTTTGGGTTCATTCTCTACCCAATATTTCTGCAGGTTTTGAGCAAAGGATTGGCTATCATTGGAAATAAACTATTTCTTTGCCACATCTCTCAAAGAAGAGATATGGTTGAGCTTAAAAGAGCTCTCTTTGAATAAAAAACTTGTTACTGATGTCGTTGAAAGATTACTTAAGTATTCATAAGAAATAATTATAATTAATTTAAACATTGTTATAAAAGCTTTTGCTTTTCAGTACCATCATGAAAAGTGTGTTAGAATATTCTGGAGACTTGAGAAAAATATACCCTCACTGACCAGCTTAGCTTCTTCAACCTGACAAATTGTTAATACTGGATATTAACATTAAGGAGATAAGGCCAGGATCTGAGGATACCAGTGCTAGGTCTCATTGTCCAGGTAATACTAGATATTATTATTAAGGAGATTAGGCCAGGATCTGAGGATACCAGTACTAGGTCTCATTGTCCAGGTAATACTAGATATTATCATTAAGGAGATTAGGCCAGGATCTGAGGATACCAGTGCTAGGTCTCATTGTCCAGGTAATACTAGATATTATCATTAAGGAGATTAGGCCAGGATCTGTGGATACCAGTGCTAGGTCTCATTGTCCAGGTAATACTAGATATTATCATAAAGGAGATTAGGCCAGGATCTGAGAATACCAGTGCTAGGTCTCATTGTCCAGGTCATAGTAGATATTATCATTAAGGAGATTAGGCCAGGATCCGTGGATACCAGTGCTAGGTCTCATTGTCCAGGTTATACTAGATATTATCATAAAGGAGATTTAGGCCAGGATCTGTGGATACCAGTGCTAGGTCTCATTGTCCAGGTCATAGTAGATATTATCATTAAGGAGATTAGGCCAGGATCTGTGGATACCTGTACTAGGTCTCATTGTACAGGTAATACTAGATAATATCATTAGGGAGATTTAGGCCAGGATTTGAGGATACCAGTGCTAGGTCTCATTGTCCAGGTCAGTGATCATTACTTCACCTTTGTGTCAACATTTGGTGTATAGGTCACCGGTCCATGTGTTATTATTTGGTTGGTAGCTTAGTCTGGTCATCTCTAGGTCACTATGCAGCTTAGTGGGATATTTGAAGATGGGAAAATCACTTTATCAGACAAATCAAGAGCGTGTGACTTCATAAAAACGTTGATCATATTTCAACTCTTTGAATACTTTGATAAATTGTGACGTTAATCAATTTCTTCAAAGTTTACGCTGAAACACATTATGCGGTCATTGCACAAGTTAGGTAAGGGTTTTACATTCCTTAAAAAAAAAAAACCTGTGTATTTCATATCCTTGAAGATCGTTTTCACTTACAGCTATTTTATCAACTTTCATTAAGATGATATTTCTAACCATTTATCTTTCAGTTTTGCAACCTTATGCAGGTAACGTAGGTAATAGAAAGATTTACTATGCAAGAAGTGCAAAGCTTTTTATTTTAATATTTTTTTCATGTACTGTATGCAGGTCGGAGTTTAGTATGTGATATATTTTTTCTTCTTTTAGTAGATCTTTTTATATACACAATTGATTATTACAAGAGTACAATAGTATTTACAAAGAAATGTTAATTTTATAAGATCGGTCATTTCAAGGTACATTTTTGAGTGTCATGTTTTGAATTGGGTTATAAATTTTGATAGATTTGCAGTAATGCAAATGATCATTTTATTCAGAGCTTTTTTAGACAGATTGTAGAATTGGGTAAAATGTGAAGGAAATTTAGTATATTAGAGAATGATTGATGCAAAGGATCAAATTAATCATTATTTTACTGAGTAAAAGAAGAGAAACACGAACAAGGGCCAGGTCAGCTAGAAAGGAAGGTCAAAGTTGAAGAGGTACAATAAGAGATCGTATAATGTTTCTTAAGGTCGGGTGCATATTAAGTGAAAACGGCATTTTGTATGAATAGAATCATCAATGTTGAATTGGTAATTGTGACTCAAATAAACTTTTAATCACAACTTGATACTGGGAATGTTATCTTAATAACAAAACCGGGAATGTTATCTTAATAACAAATCTGGGAATGTTATCTTATAACAAAACCGGGAATCTTATCTTAATAACAAAACCGGGAATGTTATCTTAATAACAAAACCGGGAATGTTATCTTAATAACAAATCTGGGAATGTTATCTTATAACAAAACCGGGAATGTTATCTTAATAACAAAACTGGGAGTGTTATCTGAATAACAAAACCGGGAATGTTATCTTAATAACAAAACCGGGAATGTTATCTTAATAACAAATCCGGGAATGTTATCTTATAACAAAACCGGGAATGCTATCTTAATAACAAAACCGAGAACGTAATCTTAGTAACAAAACCGAGAATGTAATCCTAATAACAAAACCGGGAATGCTATCTTAATAACAAAACCGGGAATGTTATCTTAATAACAAATCTGGGAATGTTATCTTGTAACAAAACCGGGAATGTTATCTTAATAACAAAACCAAGAATGTTATCTTAATAACAAATCCGGGAATGTTATCTTATAACAAAACCGGGAATGTTATCTTATAACAAAACCGGGAATGTTATCTTAATAACAAAACCGAGAATGTAATCTTAATAACAAAACCGAGAATGTAATCTTAATAACAAAACAGGAATGCTATTTTAATAACAATACCGGGAATGCTATCTTAATAACAAAACCGGGAATGTTATCTTAGTAACAAAACTGGGAATGTTATCGTAATAACAAAACCAGGAATGTTATCATAATAACAAAACCGGGAATGTTATCTTAATAACAAATACTGAAAAAAGCTTTTCTTTTTAAATCACCACATTTTCAAATCTTCCACACTTGTTTGTAATATCCAGTAAAAGATAATCTTTTATGAAGAGTTTGTAATCTTCAACAATATTTTGTATTCCAATAAATTTCATAATTTCCATTTAATATTTTAAATCTGGGATTTGTTTTTCTTTTCATATTCAGTAAATGTTTTCAACTGCCATGAAAAGTTAGCAATCTGCAGAAATTGTTTGTTATCTCCAATCAATGATTATAATTTCCATGAATTTCCATGAAATTAACTTCAACATATGGTCGTAATCTCAAAGGAATATAGCTTCTATCAAACGTTAGCAATCTCCAGCAAATATTTGTATTTTCCATCAAATGTTTTAAATCTCCAACACGTGATTTGCAACCTGCATTGAATATATTATATATATATATATGTGTGTGTGTGTATGTATGTAGATATGTATGTATGTATATATGTATGTATATATATGTATATATGCATGTATGTATGTATATATGCATGTATGTATATATGTATGTATATATATGTATGTATATATGTATTTATATTTATATGTATGTATATATATATGTATGTATATATATATATGCATGTATGTATATATATGTATGTATATATATATGTATGTATATATGTATGTATATATGTATGTATATATGTTTGTATGTATATATGTATATATATATATTTGTATGTATATATATATATGTATGTATATATGTATGTATGTTTATATGTATTTATGTATGTATGTATATATGTATGTATGTATATATGTATGTATGTATATCAAGAGTGTTATGGTGCCGTGAAACTGCAAAGAAACCAACCAGTTAATGGATTAGTCCCGTGTTAGGGTACTCTTGGGTACTCAAGATGGCATTCAAGCTTTCCAACGTGGAGAATACCTTCAGATCTGTCTACATGGATTTGATATATAAATTGAAATAAATTTTCTAAAACATGATCAGCATTTTAGATAGGGATTTTTTATCACTATACACTCATGATTCACCTACACAAAATTGAACTTCTGGTACAAATAGAATATTCATAGTGGTATGACATATTCACTTTTTCATATCGTTTCTGGCATTTAAAACATCTGAAACAAAAGGTACTTCTTACATAAATTATGTCATCAGTCAAACATCCTTCAAATAGTTGAAAATGGAATCATCTCTCTCATAGTAAAGCATAAATATATTCTTCCAAGTTTACTTACTAAATAAAATGCTATCAGTTTGTTGGTTAAAATGAATTTGGGTCAGAATCAATTAATACAAATTGTTTTCAGTCTAGGTATTTGTATCTTTATGGAAATTGCTACCAATTTGTGACCAAAATAAATTCATTTAAAATCATTTGGAACAATTTGTTTTCAGTTTTCTACTAAGGGAACAGATTTAGTCAAGTGTGGTTGGTACTGATAATGTAACTCAAATTGGTTTGTAATTGTAGTAAAGTTTAGTTAACTTTTTAATGTGAAGCTAATTTCTTTTGTACTACTTTCATCATTCCAAAATGTTTTGTATTTTACAGTTCAATAACTGTTATTTTCATCTACTTTAGAATGCTATTTTCTTCCAAGTTTTTTATATTTTTAAACAAGGACCAATTTTGTTCTTGTGTAATCAGAATTTTGATATTGACAGTACTGTTGTCATATTTTGTTTGTATAAAAGGGACGATTTATTTCTAGAAGAATAAATACTTTTACACTATTAGCATAATCTAGTAAAGATTTAGTATGTTAGAATCAGATTTATTAACAGTTGAATTGATTATTCTCTTCAGGGTCCAAAATTTTTAGTAAGTTAATACATAGTGTTTTTATTTCTTCTTTTTTAGTAAAGCAGGAAAAACTTGAATAATATTCAATAAAAAGATTGAAAAGGTGTACTTTTTTTTTTCTTCTTAATTTTTCAATTTATATGACAGGACAGTCTTGTAAACAAATGTTGAGGAAAGCGTCCGAGACTTGTTCTTAAAATTCCTACCACAAATATGAAAAACTGGGTACATTTTGTCCAGTAGGGTGGGAATGGCATTGAACCCCACAGGCCCTGATTGAGATCTCAGGACCCCAAACAATGGCGCTGCGATATATTTGTTACGAGGCCTCGAACACAAACTTCCTTTTGGGCCCCCATGTCTGTAGTTGCACCACTGATTTTGTCCCTGTGGTGTTTGTGAAAGTAACAAGGCTTGTGTCTTCTGCAAGAACCCAAAGACCCAAAACAATGGGATAATTAAGGAGCCCTGGTAATATTGCTAGAAAGTGATATTTGTGCCCTTAAGTCATGATGCAACTCGATCCCTCCGAGATTAGCAATTAAGAAACTACACATGTAGTTCTCATGAACTCTGGAATGTTCCAAGTTTTGTCCAAGATTGCATGGTTTTCCAAACTTTGAGGGGAAGACTGGGCCACACGTGGACCTTTATGTACATGGGGCCAGTGGTGTACAAGACAAGGGAGAGTACCCCTCCCCATATTTTTGAAAAACAAAAAGATACGGGCAATGTTTGCCAAAACTGCATAATCCATTTAGTTATTCATTCAGACAGGCTGAGACAGGAGATGAACTGCAAGGTTTCAAAATGGATTTGATTTACTCAGAATCAATGTGAAATGTAAACAGGTTAGTTTGCCAGATTCTTTTCATAGATAATATGAACAAATTTAGGCATTCAGATAGTAAGTTCGCCTTACCCTTTTGCAAGGTTTGTGAAAAAAATCTGGGCAGAACTTGCAAGTTAATTTGCCCGAATCTTTTCTGAATTATTTTATGTGGGTTTATTTGGGGAGAAGTAAGTTTGCCGGAATCTTTTCCTCATACAAAGAATGCAGGTAAATTTGTGCAGAACATTAATTTACTTTCAACTCTTTCAAACGAATGTACATATCAGATATACAACTGTTACACAAAAATTATGAATCTTTTTTCCAAAAGAATGGTGAAATTTAGAAAGAAATTATCCTAAAGTTTTCATACCGAAACTTCATGAATAAAATATATTTGGGAACTTGCCACATTTTTCCTAAAGAATTTGAAACAATTTGGGCATAACTTATATTTTCCTACTTTGAGGGCGATTGTGCACTGAATAAGTTGGTACAGAAAGTTAATTTTCCTGAATCTAATCCGAGCGATAAACAAAATGTAGAAAATTTGGCTTACAGCAAATTTACTCAAATCCTTTTTGAGTGACCAGGCGATGGTAGCCCGGATGCCACGTAAATTTAAGAAAAAAGTAGGCAGTTTATTTGTTAGAAACTTCGATCACCATCGTAGAAATGTCAGGATATGCGTTTTACATCATTTTCCTACATGGCAAAAGTCCTTGCCGCAATCCCAGCCACTTCATGTTCATCCAAGCAGCATTTAGGTCAATGCATTGTCTAAAAACATATCTAAAAAGTACCATTGGACAGACGCGCATATCCTGGCAATCCTTTATATTAAAAGAGAGGCAAGTAATAATGCAGTTCTTTCAATTAACATGGAGAATATCGTCAATATTTTTGGACTCTGGGGAAACAGTAGAATTTTGTTTTGTTCTACCAACAAATTAATCTATTTAAAATTTAAAAAAAAACTGGATGTGCAGCCAGGATTTTTTGTTGGGATGAGGGTGGGGATCACCGTAGCCAAACAATTTTGAAATTCTAAAAGCAAAAGTATCCTAAGAGTACCCATTCCTATTTCACAGTCTGTTCAATGTGAACAAAAATCATGAAAATAAATCCATGTATGTATTTGGTTTATAAAAATTCAAGTACTATTTCATACGTTTCATTTTCCTGGCTGTACAGGTCCTTTAAATTTCTTTAGCAAAAAAAATTGGCTAGACACTTTTTGAGGGGATCTTACCACCCTCTCAACCTCTTTCCCCTCAGTTTCATCCATGAGGACATCAGATCATGACATCAAATTATGACGCACGGTTTCATCCACATCAGATGACGACGGTTTCATCCACAAGGACATCAGATCACGACATCAAATCATGACGCACGGTTTCATCCACGAGAGGAAATCAAATCATGACGCATGGTTTCATCCACGAGAGAAAATCAAATCATGACGCATGGTTTCATCCACGAGAGAAAATCAAATCATGACACACGGTTTCATCCACAAGGACATCAGATCACGACATCAAATCATGACGCACGGTTTCATATACGAGAGGACATCAAATCATGACGCATGGTTTCATCCACGAGAGGAAGTCAAATCATGACGCACGGTTTTATCCACAAAAACATCAGATCACGACATCCAATCATGACGCACGGTTTCATCCATAAGAGGAAATCAAATCATGACACTGTTTCATCCACAAAGACATCGCATCATGACATCAAATCATGATGCACTGTTTCATCCACAAAAACATCAGATCACGACATCAAATCATGACGCACGGTTTCATCCACGAGGGGAAATCAAATCATGACGCACGGTTTCATCCACAAGGACATCAGATCATGACATCAAATCATAACGCACGGTTTCATCCACAAGAACATTAGATTACGACGAAATTACATTTCCTTGTTAAGTTTTGAGATAAAAAAAACCTCCCCTCAGGTTCACTTAAAGATTTTACCAACTTTTGTGATTTGGCCTTATTATTTAGAGGATGGGGGAATGTGGTTTTTATATTCGAGCAAAATATGCTCTGCCCCCCCACCTCTAAAAAAAATGAAATTTTCCTGTATGCTTACACATACTTGGTTAAACATTGCACAAAATAAACAGGGGCGGGTGTCTTTATTACTAATCAGATCGCAGACATTAGTGACATGTATGTCTATGATGTATGTGAATTGTATGTACTCCTGCCATGTGGTCTGAAAATGAGTTCCCTCCTGCGCTATGGCGTTGTGGGCATGAAATTAAACGTGATTAGTAATAGCAAAGAGATCTTGAAAGCCCTTACGAATTTGCACCCCAAACTTTTTTTTCTTTTTTTTTAGAAAGAGGGCTTCTAAAACATCCCTTCATGTACTTCCCATGTCAGAAGTCAACTTAAGTGCTAAACTATATGTGTAGCAAGATCTTCATGAGGTATGCTAATCCACTACCATTTCCCCAAGTTTGTGTAAAATAATGTTACTAATTAAGGTGCAAGGATAAAAAACAAACAAGAGACAGTTCTCGACTTGTTACTGTACATTATACAAAAAAAAAAAAAAAAAAATTCCTTTTTTTTAAGCAAGACAACTTAAGGCAAAATATGATACAGAAATAGTCAGATTTAGAGAACTATAAAGTTAATTGTAATTTTAGATGTACCGTGTAAAGGTCCATCATGCCCAAAACCTACCCTGGTATACCCTGGAAGGACTGGAGGAGACTCCCAGAGTTATTCTGTAGTCCATGCTCCCAATGAAACACCCATATGAGCAGTTGCATAACTAGACTATTTACAGGGGAATACAAAATCTCTTGAATCGAAGCTATTTTTTTATCACTGGAAATGTTGAGGGAAAATACAGAAATTTTGAGAGAAAATTCAGAAATTTGCTAACTCCTTAATAAACATAATTTAAAATTACAGTTTTTTAGGAATTTTGTGATCCTTTTCTTACCACAAAATGATTAAATTGAACCACTAACATTCTGGTACAAATAAGTTCAATTGTACAAATTAGAACCTAAACAAATTCTTTCCCCAAAAAATTTTCCCCTTTAGCTATGCTACTGCATATATAATTCATAGTTGTCTGGATGACTTGTAAGATGCTTAAAGATGAACACTGCTGGTTTAAGGTTAAAGTTGAGCACATTCACCTTATACAAAATATAAGACATGAAAAGGAACATGGTGAAGAAAGTGTTCAAAAATCTTAATTTAATAAGGAAATATTCAAGTTTAAAATTCTTTTAGAATTGCTTAGAAATGAATAAATCACACTAGTAGTCATTTCTATCCAAATGATACATAATTTTACACTTTGTTTCTTTTAATGCCATAAGCTGAACTTGACCACCACACTCATCATTAAAAGTAATCTTTTTAACCCCTCTGCAACAATTGTCATTGCACCCTCAGTCCATCCCATTCTCCTTGCTTGCCCCCTGTAAAATCTTCCCAGAGCTTCCCCCGCTCCCCACAACTCAATAGCTGATCTCTTCCCGAAAAACCCTGCAGATAAAATTATCTCCTTCCTTTATCATACTTCCCTCTACAACCATATTTAGTCCTCCTCTCCCACCCACCTCTCTTTACTTTTTTTTTTCACCCATGCACCTCCTCTCTCAATCCCAGCTTTCTGACTTTTAGCTCTTGTATTTCTCTCGATCTTCCACTGTTTTCTTTCCTTCCTACCTCTAGAATGATCTAATCTCTCAGGCACAATTTGACCCTCATTGTCTTGGTGCCATTAAGTCCTATCAAACAAACAATAATCTTTTTAATAAAGATAGAATTAAAGAATAGAAAGGAATGTAAAAACTTAAGATTTAATTACATGTATGGTCAAAATCAAACCCCAGTAACTTCTTGTCCAATTCAAATCTTTGTGATAAGAATGAGAAAATGAGGAAATAATATCTGATAATCTTCACTTTTTCAGTAAAACCGAAAGAATATTTGGCTTCCTTTGAATAACAGAAAACAATTAATCTAACCCGGATGTGTTACAATGACATATTATGCAACAAGGAAGGAGTGGAAATTGCACCAAAATTGACGTAATTATTACTTGGTAATGTAGAACTATTTACAATTTCATAGTATAAAAAAGAGATAAATAATCTTCATCAAAATAGCCTAATAAAGTTTCACCATTAATTGTTAACAATATATATATATTTCATCATATACATATGCTGCAACTACTATCAGGAAAATTTCAATGTTTACTTGCATAAAACTTACTTAGTATTATAAAGGAATATAAAATGAAAGTTCATTTAAGTAAAATTATAGAACACTGGAATACAACATAGAAAAATAATCACAACAGATATTTAGAGCACACTACAATATTTATAAACAGCTGCTATTTTCAATATGGATAGATTCAGATTTAAATCATATTTTCCTTTCTGCTGCCTCTGGCACATGAAAGGTTTGTTTGAAGATATACAGTGCAGCAACAGCCCAAAAGAATACGTATAAAGGATTGTTTAGTGATCAAGCAAGTTTATTTTTATGAAAGACGACTTTAATAGAAACTAGCACGGTGAATACCGTCATGGTTCGCATGCCCATGCATGACCCGGCCAATTAAAAAAATGGCATCTCACACTAAGTCCCACATGGCATCCCATTCCTTTCCTTGTCCCAAGTGGCATTCCATCATATGTCCCACATGGCATCCCATCATATGTCCCACATGGCATCCCATCCTATGACCCACATGGCATCCCACCCTGTTCCATATGGATTCCATCCTATGTGCCAAATGATATCCCATCCTATGTGCCAAATGATATCCCACCCCATGTCCCACATGACATCCCATCCCATGCCTTGTCCCACATGGCATTTCACCAAATCTCCCACATGGCATTCCACCATACAGTATGTCTTACATGACATTCTACCATATGTCCCAAGTGGCATTCTACCATATGTCCCACATGGCATTCCACCATGTTACACATGCCATCCTACCTTATGACCCACATGGTTCCATCCTATGGATCCCATCCTACATGTTTGTCCCACGTTAATCCAACCATATGTACCACATGACATCCCTCTCTATGTCCCACATGGCATCCCTCCCTGTGTCCCACATGGCATCTCTCCCTATGTCCCCCATGGCACCCCACCATATGTCCTGAATTGGATCCTACCATATGTTCCACATGGTATCCCTCCCAATGACATCCTACTTTATGCCCCACATGGCATCACATCCCATGTCCCTATGGCCTCCTGCCCTATGTCCCACATAGCCTCCTACCCTATGTCACACATGGCATCCCAACCTATATCACTCTCTGTGTTACTCATGGCATCCCACCCCATGTTCCACATGACATCCCACCCCATGTCCCACATGACATCCCACCCCATGTCCCACATATCATCCCATAGGCTCCATAAGAAGTCTCATCCTAGCTATCAGTCCTGATTGAGCATACTATGTATAAAAGTGTCAATTCATATAATAACTTAAATGCAAATGACTTGTTGAATAAGAAAAAAAAGGCAGAATCAAATAATTATGCCTGATATAGCCCTTGGTGTATACCACATGGTATATATTATCATCATATGGCCCCTATCCATGTCCCACATGGCATCCTCCCTATGTCCATATGTAGTCACACTCCCTGGCTGAGCATACAAAATAAAAAGTCTGGTCAGTTTATATACTGTAGCAACTTTATGCAAATGACCACAATAATAAGGGCAGAGTTTAATAATCATGCCTGATACAACCATTGGTGCCCAAATATTTTGAAGGAATTTAAATCTCCAGTGCTACAAGAGAATGCTTGTTTGTTTGATGAGGGCTTAATGACACCACGACAGTGTCATTTATCTTCTAAGGAAATATAAAATGTTTTGTAGACTTTTTAAAGAAACTAGTCTTCAATCTGTCTTAAGTGTCTCTGAAAAACTATAACATTTTGTAAGAAAATTCTAACCTTCCATAAGGATATCTAAGAAACTTTAACTTATTTTGAGGAAACTTTAAAAAAACTTTAACATTTTCTGAGAAATTCTCAAAAAAACTTAACATTTCTGAGGAAATCTCTGGAAAAACTGTGGACGGCCAGACAGACAAAATCGCCATTACATAGGTTCACATTATGCTTCACATGCTCACCAAAAAGTGGTGAAGAAACTACTACATCTTATTTTGTTAAGGAAATATCAAAGTCTAAAATTTTGCTTGTATTATATGTGTAGAAATGACTGGTGTAGTGAGTCTACTATGGACGATTGGCTCCCTCATTCTCACATTCTTTTTTACTATTTGAATAATTTGTCTACAAATTGTTTTTGAGTGCTAAATTATAATTAACCTTACTGTATTTTGATATTCTGTTTTACTACTTTCCTTAGATATTCGATGGTTTTTAAGCCTCAAAATCGCAGAATAAAATATGATAGAATACATAAGGACTTTGAGGAATCTGAGGATGTGACATCACAACTAGTCTGATTTCAGTCGTTTCTACACAACTGATGCAGAACTTTGAATCTCTTTAACAGAATAAGATTTTTGAATGCTTTCTTTACCATTTAGTTTCTATCAAAGTACTCTTTCATATAAAATAATCTAGGCCTAAATTAAATTGCTTGACCACTGAACTAATCCTTTTACACCAAAATGTTCTGAATAAAAAAATTTAAATGACTTATTTCCTGGTTTGCCTTTATTTCAGCATAGAGACCTAAACTTTATAAGATGAGTCTTATTTCAGAGAATAGCAAAATTAAAAAAGGAAAAGGAAAGCTTACATGGTTTTTTAAATCAGCAATAACCACACCTATCCACATGAATACCTACAACTCATCTGTTATTTCTTAAGACTAAATCTTCAAAAGACTGATAAATTCTATTTAAATTATAGGAAAATCACATTTTCCACTTCTAAAAGTGTCACAAAAAGCAAACGCTTACATCCACAATAACTTTAAAGGATTAGTTCAGTAGTCAAGCATGTCAATCTTATATGAAAGAGGACTTCAAGAGAAACAAAATGGTAAAAAAAGCATTCAAAAATAATATTCCGTTAAGGAGATATTTAAGTTTAAAGTTTGGTATCATTTCTGTAGAAACAACTGAAATCAGACTAGTTGTGATGTCATAGCCTCAGATTCCTAAGTCTTTATGTATTCTACCATATTTTGTCCTGCGATTTTGTGGCTTAAAACCATGGAATATATCAAAATAGTAGTAAAACTGAATCTTGGAAGGGTATTTATGGTATACCACCTAAAGAAGGTTTGAAGATAAATAATTCAAATAGTGAAAAAATCAAATAAAGTTTCTTTAATATACATAAAGACTGAGGAATCTGAAGGTGTCATCACAACTAGTCTGATTTCAGTCGCTTCTACAGGAATGATACCAAATCTTAAACTTGAATATCTCCTTAATGGATAAGATTTTGCAATGCTTTCTTCACCATTGTGTTTCTTTTTTTGAAGTCCTATTTCATAAAGATGTACATGCTTGCCCCCTGAACTAATCCTTTAATATTTACCCAAATATCAGCAACTTTTCCTACCAAAATTCTGCATAAATTTCCATGTTTAAAATCACAAAATTTAGGAATCAGCAGAACTTATTTGGAAGCTTGTATCAGATAGGAATAGCATTGGGTGCAGCAAGTCCCCAACAGCACAGGCCACGGCATGAACACCACAGCAACAACAACACAGCAACAACAACAAAATCCGCAAATGTTTACACCCTGCTACTCTTCCTTGACATACTCCTCCTTGTTACTGTCTTTAATGACGCTTGAATCTGGATTATTCTGCAATTTTTCTCTGGACCAAAACAGCCATGATTGATTTAAAATGCCAAAAACAATGCCTAGTATTTTGTAGGAGACAGTGAGAAACATCGTGAAGCCGAGGGAGATGGTGAGACATCCACCGAGGACGAGAAGGAAGAAAAATCCTGAGACAGCGATGATCGTGCCTGTTGATAAGCAAAAATGAAATTGTTGTGAACTGCACAAAAAAGTTTATATCTGACGGTCATTTACAATGATCAAAATGTGGTGGAATTTATTTTGCTGTTTATTGAAAAAAACCTAAATAATCAGTGATTAAGCACAAATTGAAACATCATACTTTGACCAATTAAAATGCAAGAATTGAAATTTATCCTCTTCCACATTTTTCAAAAGAGATTCAATTGAATAACATTTTATTGTCTATTACAGAGGGGTAAAATGATTTTTCACAAATGTGATCAGTTACAGAAAGCATCTCTACTGTACCTACATTATACTTTAGTTTTACCAACACATAGATCTTAAAAGTTTTCAGTCCTTTTGCTATTACTAACTAAAATTTTAAAATTCAAAACTTCGCAATTAACAGCCTCCTTCATAATGGTAATAAAACTTAAATTGTCAAAGTAATTATGAAGTTATTTTACTGAGAAAAAAACTCCTTTCAAATTCTAGGAGTAAAAATAGTACAACCTTCAAAGCAAACTTTTATCCCACCCCTGAGATCAGATCCAACGTGCAGTAAGCAGGGACACAACTCTCCTTCGGAAAGTGAGGACAAGGGGCCAAATTTTTCCTCTATAAAGGTTATAATTTTCTCCCTCAAATTAGAAATACATTTTTCAAAACTATTTTTTTTTTAAATCCTGCCTGATAGTGAGGGACAAGTAAAGCCCCTTCCCCTATCCCCACAGTACGATGGCCTTCACAGCAATTTTTTACACCCTATTAGAACAGCCATAATGTGCAGTAAATACGACATAAATTCTCCTCCATAAGAAAGAGGGAGTGCTATAATTTTTCACCACAAAGTAAATGGAAAACATTTTTCAAATCTGCAATTTTTTTTAAATCCTGTCTGAAAGTAAGGGGGACAAGTCAAGACCATCCCACATCCATATCATGGAGTGAGGCTAACATGAAAATAACTTTTAAATAATCTTTCTTTTTTTTCTTGCAGGAATATTCATACTGACTGTACCTTCAATTATAAGCAACATCAGAAATCCAAAGACAAGTGAGACCACGACAAAGGTTAAAAACGAAAGCAACGGCACCAACGAAGACGGCAGACATTGCTATGAATGTCGCTATTAGAGGATGCGCACTGCTCCATTGTTTCATTCGTTCCAGGTAATCTTCAAATCCAAACTGCTCAGCCGCCATGTTCACCAAATAATCTCCACTGGACTTGATTTGCTCCCTCATATTATTTTCTGCACCATCCTGTCCAAATGATGCCATCACAGTCTAACTGTCAGCAGGATAAAGACAAACATGTGGAAATTTAATTACATGCAAATTAATCAGTATTGCTGCTTTATACACGTTAAATTAAAAAATTGATGCATTTAACATTGACGTAAAAAGCTTTTTGGAAAATTAGGTGAACAAAACTATTTAGGTAGGTAGATATGCAGAAAATAGTGTTGCAATATTATTTTAGGTTTATCTTTGTCTTCCTATTGCAATATAAATAGAAAATTTAATTTGGTAAACAAATTGTCAACCAACTGTGGTGTAGTGGTTATCATACATGTCTACAGACCATGAGACCCTGGGTTCAAGCCTGGGTTGGGTAGACACGCAGTGCACCACAACTGGTTATCAAAGGCCGTGGACATTGACTTGGTTGTCGATGTTATGTCTGTCCATACGTCGCACCTGTGGTCTCGTCCGGGTCATATTAAGCGTTTGGTGATAGCATTGTTACTATCATAACCAAATATGCAGGCGACGACCCCGTCATTGTAATGTTCACTCACCGCCGTCGTGAACAAATATGGATATACAGAGATGAGCGATATAGACTTAAAGGATTTTAATTCATTTGTTGTACAAACTTTCATCTCATGTTAAAAAAAGTATGCTTTTGGTAACACTGACAAAATTTACGGTCGGTCATGATTTTTCATTTTGCTATTTTTGGTTCCGATGCAATAGCATCTGGAACCTATGCGGTCATGATGGCATGTGTGTGTATGTATATGTGTGTGTGCGTGTATGTATGAATGTATGTATGTATGTTTGTGACAACCAGCTCGTAAACACGATATCTCAAGAATGATACACAAGATTCCTGTTATATGTGGTACACAGATAGCTCATGGTCTGTAGATGTGCCCTATTGTTTTTGATGGTGATGTCATGCATATTAATAAATAGGCGGGGCTTAATGTAAAAATCTTCAAATGCTCATATTTTAGCAACGGCATGCCTGTTTTGTTTCATATAATAAGAGTGTTTCAGCTGACGTCACATGACTTTGTTTACATCGACAATTTGTCGGGCAAAACCAGTCGTCTGCTGTACACTTAGACTTACATACGTTTGCATGTTGACCTCTAGTAGGCCTACTCGTGTGAAATCGGGAAAATAAAAGTTTTTAAATTGTGTCTTTTCTATTTTTATATCATTTCATGTTATACTTCATATTCAATCAAAAAACAGGCCTCATTGTTAATGGCCACTTCACCAAAGTGTTAGCGAGGATCTTCCACACAAGTTAGCTCCTTGGCTGTAGATATTTTTGTGAAAATTACTCCGCAAGCACCCGAACCGTTCACTGTATTATATTACAGTACACTGTACAGCTGTACTAAGCTATGCTGAAAAAAGCTGGACCACTCGTCCTTCTTCAGAAGTTTTGATTCAGGAAACTGTTGCTATAGTTTGTTTTTAAATTTTATTTTTAATGTTTCAAAAATATATTTAGGTGACACCATCATCATATATCATGAATATATAATCATCCATGACCAAAACTTTATAATATTTTTGGACTAAATCATTATGTCGTAACATTATTTTGTATCAGCAGTAAAAACAGCCATGTGGTCCGTACAGCAAAGACAGCCTCCCATACAAACTACAAAATTCATTAAGACATATGACCACGCCTTTTTAACTTTCAATCCCTTATGTCAGTAGAAAGCATTATGAATTAAAATTTGATACAAGTTTCTTCAAATATAATGATTTATGAAGATAAAGAATAAGGGTCTACCCTCCTGATCATAGGTGGGATTTCTGGAGCAATGAAGGGATCCCCCCTCCCCCTCTACACCCATTGTTTTCATCAGAATGTATATCTTTTGTATTGTCAATTTTTGTATCAATGGAAATACTCTCCACCTAATTGCCATTATTTCAGTCTCCATCTCATCCACCTCTCTCCTCCGCACCCCCTCCCTCACTGCCATTATTTCACTTGTAATCCAAAATGCACAGAACAATACAGTGATAAAGAATAAAGCACTCAGACATTCTGAAAAAAAGTGTTTTGTTTTTTTGCCCAAATAAAGAATAAAGTACATATTTCCTATCTACTTAAGATACTGTAGTACGGTCCAAAAGAATTTAACGCCTTTTATTGTATTGACTTCAATTCTCAAAACAATTGAATGTCTTGTTTTTCGACAAATATCATGACTTCCCTTCATAAAACTATTTTTCCATTAATATTTACAATATTTTTACTCAATGACATTTCTCAGACAATCTCTGACAAAACTGTTGGGACACTTACCGGAAAGTTTGCATGTTATTCCAAATTTTCATGTACAGCTATTTTTAGATACCCCCTCCCCCTTTCAATGTTGTCAAAAATTTCACTAAGAAAAACAGAGACATGGAAAGCAATTATCAATATTTTCTACTCATTTCACCAACATTGAACGGAGGAATGGAAGGGAGGAAGGGGGAGGGAGGGGGGAGGGGGTGGCCCAACGAGTTTTGTCCAAGATTGTACTTATCATACCTATCCTCAGTAGGGGTTGACATTGGGATTGCTGTATGAGAGTTGTTAAATTCCTATATTTGTACAATTCTTATATTTTTTTAATTCACACACTGTAGAAAATTGACGATTGAAAAATTACTTACTTTTTGGATATTCTTATACCAATTAGTCTAAATAATACACTTTTCCAAAAGACTTTTCCTACATCTTTACCTATTAACGGATAAAGTTCTCCGATTTAATGTTTTGGTCACCATCTTTCTTAGTCACTGCACATTTGTGATAAACTATTCAAACATCCACAAATAAGTTTTAGGATGTTCCACGTAAATGCAGGTTGATGTTTCAATGACAACTTTTTTGAAGTTCATATAATTTTATTAAATACTTTTAATATAAAAACTGTGTACGAAAACAAATACATAAAACACCGAGAAATGTTTAGATTATATAATTGTACTTTATAAGTATCGTCTTCTTTTTTCCTCAAATAATTTGAAACATATTACCTCGCTAAAATTTTGCAGCCCTGATAGCAGTGTTTTGAACTTTGACCGTACTTTGGAGAGCTTGTCAGACAATTTTAATGAATAGCCCAGTAAAAAATTAGATAAAAGTAACTAAAATCACTGTAACAAGAGTTTTTGAATACATGGATGGGCTCATCATGAACAAGCATTGTGGGCGAAAAAAAAGGTAAAATGGTTTTGTTTTCACAAAGATCCTAAAACTGAGATTTTCCTATGTTTTAACACAAAGCTAAAAACAGTACAGCAGTGTATAGGTTTTATGTAGTACCCTCGGACGGCCAGCCATCAAACGGCAGCCATACTAATAAGGCTGGCATCAGTCTGACGGTCATCAGTCCGACAGTACTACAGGGAGTACTAGGAATGACCTAGGCCTAGCTAACAATTGTAATGCTCCGTTTCAAGCATGGCGTTGCTTATCATGACAGACATTTACTATTTTCTTGGTTTTTAATTAGCTGACATTTTCTTTTTGCTCTTTTGTTCATGATCTATGACATTAATTGATTGGCCGGCCTCACGGAGCTATGAAGGCTCCATATACTGCATATGGAAAGAGCTAGGCCTAACATTGTACATATAACGTTGCATCGCAATGGTTCATTTGCAGAGCAAAATATCACTAATTTTTTTTAAAGATTCAATACAAGAATTTCTTTTTGTGTATAATTTTAGCACCTGTTTACACGAGTAAGATTTGGAGCAATGTCATCTCCGTAAGTAGGCTACAGTAGATGAGATAAAAAAGTATTTTTCTGTAGCTAGCATCGCTAATTTAGTTTAGTTAAACAACCTAGTGTCCAGACTGCATAGTCTGCAAAGTGTATGCTGAAGATATTTTTTGGACTCCAAAAATGGGCACCTACAGTAGTCTACGTCTAAAAAATCTGCACCAAGATCTACAAAATGTGCGCCAATGTCTAGAAAATACATGTGCACTAATTATCATCTGGAAATAGGCCTAACGTAAACATTTAATAGTACGTTAGGCCTAATACAAAAATATTGAACAAATGGCTGAAGTTACAACTTACATGTACAAGGCCAATATGAAACATTTTTGTGTTTTTAGGCTATCATGAGTAATTGTTTGTTTGTTTGTTTGTACATAATCCTCCCTTACGGGACCTCGGCAAGACGCCGAGATGAAGCATAGACGCCAAGCTGATAGCAGATGCCAGTCTTGTGCAACCGGGACAAAAGTGGATGGACACCGGGTTTTCACCCTACTCTTTTTGAGAAGTGTTTAGAAACCAGGTAGGGTGTGACTGTCCTACAATCGGGACCGATGGCTCAATGTCCCCTCCGAAGGACAGCAAGCACCATTCAACCATTGCCACTTTTCTCAACAGCTGAATGAGGAGCAGGAGCTGCAAACGACGTACTTCCGCTTTGATGATCGGCGTATCTGTCTGCATAGCTGTGGAAAAACTGGTTAGACCTGTCCAAGGCTTAAACCGGGTACCTCCAGCATCTCAGTCGTGTGCTCTACCAACTGAGCTACCTGACTCCGAACTTGACTTTTCTAAACTGTCTAGTCTAATGAAGAAAACTAAAATTTATGGAAAGATGTGCACATACCTAGAATCAAAAGTATACACCTAGAATTACAACCGTGCACCAAAAACATGAAAATAACTTCTCTAAATCAAAAATTAGCACGGAAGATCTTCCGGGCTAGAAACAAGCTATGCAATCTGGCCCAATGTACCAGATTGGAAAGTTTGCAAAGTGCGCGGGGGATTTTAAAACTGCCCTACTGTGCTGACACATAGAGCTTGAAATTTATGCACGTACCACAAACTTTGCAATCTGGCCAGAATACACATAACAAATGTCCCATACTGTATTGATTACTGCATGAATGGTTCAAATCTTGGTTGTGTTAATCAAGAAAGGGATCTAGGTTTTGCCATTACTAGCGATTACTAATTACTAGCCATTACTAATCAATTACTAGCAATCTTCAAAACAGTGTGCTTTAGCAGCTGCAAGGGCAAATAGAATGCTTGATTTGATTAAAAGAAATTTTTGTTTTCTTGGTAGAGCGGTTGTTCTTAATTTGTATAAGCAGTTAGTCAGGCCTCACCCTCACCTTGAGTATGCTATTCAGGCTTGGAGTCCCTTTTAAGAGAAGGATAAGTTCATTATGGAGCAGGTTTAGCGAAGAGCTACTAGACTTATTCCCGAAGTAAGGAATATCTCTTATGAATATAGGTTGCGAATACTTGGTTTGACCACGCTTGAGTTAAAAAAAGTATGTGGCGATATGATTCAGGTGTTTAAATTTTTATCTGGTAGTGATGCTTTGACTTTCAGTTGTTTCTTGCATGTTTCTGCTAATCCTCACGTGACACGTGGTAACACTAACACTAACAGTTTGAAGTTGACCAGAGTTCTCACGGATATATATTCAGCATTTTAGCTTTTCGCAAAGAGTCATTAACGACTGAATGAGTGGAATGGTTTGCCTGAGTGGGTAGTTAGCTCCAATTCTGTTCACAATTTGAACAAGTTCTTTACTAAGTCTGGGCGTCTTTCCTTTTTTTTTTTGTGGTGGTGATGTTAGTTTGGGCTTTTTATAGGGTGACTAACCCTTCTTAGCCCGTAATCTTGTCTTTATGTTATGTATTAACAAGCGTGTAGGCTAAAGTACTAACTAACTTTAGAAATGACCCAACTTCATGTGATTCAAAGTTCTAACTAACGTCAGGCCTACGAACACTAACTAACAATTAATGTACTAGTACTAGTAGCCTACATCATATGAAGTAGTCCCACTAGACTAGGCCTAGTACTACTATAGTCTATAGTACTAGCCTAGGCCTAATTAGGCAAGGCATTTACGATTTACAACAGTTAAGCTTAACATTTTAAGTTACGTCACGTTAGGCTACCCACAGTTGTTTCTAGCGTTATGACAAGCTATATGCTACTACTTAGTCATATATATTATACTAGTAGGCCTACTACTAAGCATGATATAGGCATAGGCTAAGTTGCCATAACCACATGTGTTCTTAGCGTTATGGCAAGCTATAATCACTAGTAAGCATATAGATAGGTTGCCGTAACGCTAGGAACACCTGTGGCCATAACGCTAGGAGCACCTGTGGGTAGGCTTACGTATTTCCGTAGTCGTACTTCACTTCAAATTATATAGCCTAATGACTCTTAGCCTAGGCCTAAGGAAGTCACACTCAGGGCTAGGCCTAGGCCTACGTTAAGTTTAACTGAATAGAAAAAATGTTCAACTCAACATTAAGCTTGTCATTACCCTTTTCTTCACTGCAGTGCTACAGACTGACAAATAAACATACAACACATTTGTCACAGACTTCCAGAAAAAAACA
>JAIGNY010001680.1:0-20000 GCA_020152595.1 Chiridota heheva | reverse complement strand
CGTATGATACGTGCGCTTGAAAACACTTTTTCCATACGCTTGGTCCCATACTATGAATTGTGAATTGTGCCAAAATTCCTCCAGTATTTTATTGGTCAAAAAGATTCCTCCAGTATACGATTGGTCTATTATGGACACGTAAATCTCGGCCATGTGACAATATTTAAATTAGTTATCCGGAAATTTCCGATTCAGATTTGAAAAGGTCAATAGAGTAGGTGCAACTTCTATGTTTTTATGTAAGAAAACTTATATAGCGCACATTACTGCAAAACGTTGCACTCAATGGCGCTTTACCTATTTAGCACCACGACGGGATAAAGTCCTCCGACATTCATATTTTGGTCGCCATTTTCTTAGTCACTGCACGTTTGTGAATATATATTTAACGTCCGCAAATAAGTTTTAGAATGTTCCACTAAAATGCAGGTTGATTTTTCGCTGACAAAATATTTTTTTTCATATAATTTATTGAATAGTTTTGCTTAAAAAAGACTGTGTGCGAAAACAAATTAAAAAAACATCAAGAAATGTTTAGATTATATAATTGTACTTTTTAAGTATTATCTTAATATTTTCCTCAAATAATTTAAAACATATTACCCCCGCTAAAATGTAATAGGCCGATGGCAGTGTTTTAAACTTTGACGGTACTCTGGAGCGCTTCGTCAGACGATTTTTACGGAAAGAAAAGTAGTCCAACATACTTCGACAAAAGTAAGTAAAATCACCTTTAAAATAATTTTTAAAGACATGGATAGGCTTCAAACATCGATTCTAATCATTGTGGGCGGAAAAAAAAAAAAGTAAAATGGTTTCGTTTTCATAAAGATCTTAAAACTGAGATTTTCCTATACGTTTAACACCTCGCCTAAAACAGTACAGGAGGGTATAAGATTTAGGGAACCCTCGGACGGCCAGCCATCACCAACGACACCCATACTAACACGGCTGGCATCGGTCCGCCGGTACTACGGGGAGTACTAGAAATTCGGGCCTACCATGTAAACTCAGCTGATTGCTTTGTTTTCACTCCAGCAGCGCGCGATTACTACTATCAGACTATGTGGTTATGGTTATGGTAAGAAAACTTATATAGCGCACATTACTGCAAAACGATGCACTCAATGGCGCTTTACAAAAATAACTATAATATAAATAAACAACTTAAGTGCTACAAAGAATCATAAATAAACATAAAAAGATATGTGAACTACGAGTAAAATAATTACGAAAAAATACTGAGTAAATAAATGGGTTTTCAAAAGCCTTCTTAAACATTGGGAGGGTGGCGGTATTTCTAACATTAATAGGGAGGCCATTCCAGAGTGTGGGTCCAGCAATACTAAACGAGCGGTCAGCAAACAATTTCTTTTGGGTAAAGGGAACATTAAAAATGAGGGCAGCAGAAGACCTAGTGGCATAGGAGGATGTTTTAACATGGAGTAAGTCAGACAGATATGAAGGGGCTAAGTTGTTGAGACACTTGTAGACAAGAAGAAGAATTTTGTACTTAGCACGGGCCTGAACAGGAAGTATATCTGTATATGTAGACTGCGTTAACATTCTGTTGAACTATGGAATTTGGATTCCTTTAGAATTACTTTAGCTGTGAGGTTTTGTACTCTTTGAAGAGGTTGCAAGTAGGAAGAGGGTAGGTTGACAAATAAACTATTACAATAGTCCATATGTGAAAAAATAAGGGTATTTGCCAATTTCAGTGAGGTAGCCTTATCTAGGTAACGACGTATCTTTTTTAGTTTGTACGAAGCAAAGGATGCTGCTTTAGCTTTTTGTGAGATGTGATGCTTGAGGTTTAGATTCGCATCTACAGTTACACCTAGTAATTTTACAGTTTTAGCCCTTTCTACGGTTACACCACCAATGGACAGTGAGGATGTGTCACACCTAACTAGCTGTTGAGTACTTCCCAAAACAATAAATTCGGATTTTTCATCGTTCATTTTGAGACGATTAGCGTGCATCCAATTCCGCACATCTACCATGGTAGATTCAAGACCTTTCATTGCCATGGCCTCGGAGTCGTTATCACCTGGCTTAAAAGAGGTGTAGATGCTATGATCATCAGCATAGCCAATGATTGTTTGATCATCTGTTACACATTCATCTAATGTACTGGTATAAGAAGTAAAGAGAACCAGACCATTTATGCTACCTTGAGGAACAGAGAAATCAATGTCTACAGCTTCAGAATACTCTTTTCTCACACATACTGAAAACTGCCTGTCAGATAGGTAAGATGATAGCCATTTATGGGCGGTTTCACGATCGCCGAAACGCTTCTGAAGTATATCTAGTAAGAGCTGGTGATTGACCGTGTCGAACGCTGCGCTGAGGTCCATTGCAACGAGGGGCGTCAGCAGCTTTTGTTCCATGTTGTTCAATATAGCATCAAATAATGCTACCAAAAGAGTCTCTGTACTGTAGTGAGGACGATATGCGCTTTGATATGTTGGGAGAAGGTGATAGTTGTCGATATGTTGGAAAAAAACTCCCGAGAAAGGCGGTAATTCTTTTTAATATGTTCAAGATTTGATTTTTTTAGCAGGGGCTTAACAATTGCATGTTTCCAAGAAGTGTGGAACTCACCAGATGTTAGAGAAGTGTTGATAATCTTGCGAATAGCTGGGGCAAAGATATCACAGTGCATCTTCAATAATGACGATGGTAGTGGATCAAGGTCACAAGTTGTAGGTTTTGCCTTTTTGATAAGATCAACCACAGCTGGAATATCTAACAATGGCATAAAATTGAAAGGCGAGATATCCAATTCAAGCGGACCATACATCAGGTTGCTTTCAAGATCCGTTCGCAGATGATCAACTTTTTCATAAAAGTATTGGGCAAAGTCATCAGCTAACTGATCGTCCGACATTCCTTCTGGCATGGGGTTGTGTTTTGATGACCCTGTAATGTTCGCAATTGTGCAAAAGAGTTGACGGGAATCATTTCCGCATGACTCTATTTTGTCTCTTATATAGTCACCCTTACGTGACTCTAGATGTCGCTTGTAATCGTTGCGTAGAGAACAAAATAGAATTGAGTTTTCAGCTGTGGGATGGTTAATCCAGCGACATTCCGCGTTTCGTGTGGCAGTCTTTAGTTCAGACGCTTTGCTGTCAAACCAGGGTACGACTGTACGAGGGGTCGGGAAGTAACAATCTTTGAAATGATAGGTGCATGGAGATCTAAGAATTTGTGTAATCGAGTATTGTATTCGTTCACTAGATCGTCCAGATTATCAAGATTCAAGATTTGCTGAAGTTCATTGTTTACATCAGCCCTAAAACTCTCATGATTAATGCTCTTAAGCTTGCGATATTGAACCAGCTTTCTTTCAGCTGCGAGGCGAGAAGTGAAAATGTTGGCAATGATAGATATATGATCCGAAAGGAGTAGTCCACTCGTTATGTTGGTAACCATGATATCACATCCATCACGAGCCAAGATTAGGTCAAGAATATTTCCGGATATATGCGTTGGTTCTGATACCAGCTGATCTAATGACAAGGAATTGAGAACTGTGATGAATTCTTGTACATTATTGTCTGAAAAGTTGTTCATGTGAATATTAAAATCTCCCATGAATATAGGTCTGTTAGCTGATAAAGATATATCACTGAAGACGGTCACGAATTCACCAACCAAGTGAATAACAACATCTCCTTGGCCTAACTAAACGACCTGTATTGTTTGATGGTTGGTCGTGAGGTCAAGGGATGACTGGCTTAATGGTTTTATCAGTGGCGTAACCTGGTAACGTACCCAACCTCTAAAATGTTTAGATTCGGGGTCATGGCCTCTACCCCCCCCCTCCACCTCACCTTTCTTCCTCCGATTAATCAGCATAATGCAGACAACATGGTTCTTAAGGATATGAAATGTTGGATGCAGTGGATATTAGCTTATTTAGGAAAGGGAGTGGGTCAAGTGCTCTTGTAAAAGTGGGGTCCAAGGGACATTGATAATGTTATTTCTGAAAAGTGGGAGCTGAGGGGAAGCGAGATCTCCCCAGGGGTGTAGCCAGCAGCCTTATGGGTTGAGCTCGATTCGCAGAACGAATAATAGTTATAAATGTTACTGAACAACAACAACAAAAAGGCCTTGCTTCAAACTCTAGACCTTTTAATAATATTTTGAACTTTTCATCAGAGTTTATAGACCTCTAATTTTTTTTAGGGGAGCCGTTTGGGGTCGAAAGAAGACCTGGTCGATCCCGGTCTCCTGGCTAAACTTACACCCCCCCCCCCCCCTTCCTCCCCCCAGCATCAGAATCATGTCCACCTGATTATGACTCGGTATGGTGGTGATTCTCGGGTTGGCCAATTGGTACATAAATGATACTTGAAAAAAATGATAATTATTTGGCGGTTTCAGGGCCGTCTTGAAAATATTTGAGGCCCCGGAAAACGCAATGTACTGGGCCCCTCCCCCCCCCCTCCCCATCTCCTTCTCCCCCAACACATTAAAATTGAGTTTTTTAACTGGGAAATTTGCGGCATTTCACATGGGGCCTTAATTTTCCTGCACAAAGTGGGTGAAAATGTTTTCCAAAAAATATGTATTTCTTAAATTCTACCTAAACAAAGGAGAAGGGGGGGGGGGGGACAAGTCCCCTTTAGAGTTAGAAACAAATTGAAACACAAAATCTGCAAAAAATCAAACATGACTCTGAATACAATCAATTACTCATAACTTTAAAAACTTGAAACATTTAAAAACTGAAAACGTAAAGATGCTAAACTTGAATCTTGAAAATTTAGCAACACATAACGTAACAAGATGACGGGCTAAGAAGGGTGAATCACCCCATAAAAATCCCAAACTAACACCACCACCACCACAAAAAAATCAAAGACGCCCATAGTAAAAAACTTATCAATGTTGACTTTGAAATTGTGAACAAAATTGGAGCTAACTACCCACTCAGGCAAACTATTCCACTCATTAACAACTCTTTGCGAAAAGCTAAAACGTCGAATATATATCCATGAGAACTCTTTGGTCAACTTCAAACTGTTACCACGTGTCATATGGGGATTAGCTAAAACATGCAAGAAAAACATGGAAATTAAAACAAATCAAGTTACTATTAAGAATAAACAGATAAAGCATTTTTTTAAAGTTTTAGCTCTTAAACTTTTAACATTTAATGAAAAGTTAAAACTTTGACCCTTTAAAGGTACATATATACAGAACGTTATAATTTGCCAGCATTTTACATGCACAACTTGCTCACTTTTTTGTTTAAACTTTTGTTACGTTCGTTTGCCATCCATGTCCTTTAGAAGGATTTTTGGCGACTTCCCTGTATTCATATTCCGACAAATTTAACTTAAAATAGCTGAAAACCCCCTTTTTTCTTCTCTTTTTCGAGATATGAGGGATATAAATGATATTTTGCCCGAGCTCGCGATTCTCTTGGCGGCCCTGCCCGTCGCCGATTAAAAGTCAACTGGTCAAAGAAATATATTTGCAGATTTTAGGCTCTACGAGCATGGAGGTACCACTTTAGATTCGATAATGCATGGAATGACATACAATTAACCAAGAGCTTCCTTTTTATATTTTCTTTCTATATATTTTTTAATTACTCAGATGGGGTATAACATGCACCTTATAAGAACGAGATTTGCCCATGTGCCTGCCTATGTGCCATATACATTTGAAATAATATATATATATATATATATATATATATATATATATATATATATATATATATATATATATATATATATATATATGAGTTAAAAAATTATGTTGGCTAGAGACATTGCCATTTTTTCCTATTTTGTTTTATATATATATATATATATATATATATATATATATATATATATATATATATATATATATATATATATATATATATATATATATATATATATATATATATATATATAGATATATATATATATATATATATATATATATATATATATATATATATATATATATATATATATATATATATATATATATATATATATATATATATATATATATATATATATATATATATACATATAAATATATATATTATGTATACATATAGATAGATAGATAGATAAATAGATAGATAGATAGATAGATAGATAGATAGATAGATAGATATACGTAAATAGATAGATAGATAGATAGATAGATAGATAGATAGATAAATAGATAGATAGATAGATAGATAGATAGATAGATAAATAGATAGATAGATAGATAGATAGATAGGTAGATAGATAGATAGATAGATAGATAGATAGATAGATAAATAGATAAATAGATATAAAAATATGTATATATATATATATATATATATATATATATATATTTATATATATATATATACATATATATATATATATATATATATATATATATATATATATATATATATATATATATATATATGTATGTATATATATATATATATATATATATATATATATATATATATATGTATATATATATACATATATATATATATATATATATATATATATATATATATATATATATATATATATATATATATATATATATATATATATATATATATATATATATATATATATATATATATATATATATATATATATATATATATATATATATATATATAATGATGTAGTAGCTCAAGATATATGTTAAGGCAGGTTACGATGGCGGCACACTAGCGGATATTAAGTGGCGTGCAGTGTATACCAGTATACGGCACATAGCATGGGCACACTGGGCAGATGTCCGGGCCCGGCGATTATAGGGGCCTCGAGATTTTGAAAAATAAAAATAAAAGTTTCATATTTAGATAGCAGTAGGGTTAATGTGAAATCGGGACCGCCTTGTAAGCAAAATGAATAATGGATGTGGGCCATCTGGCGTTTACTTGATCTTTGGACCGAGGCTCCATCGGGAGCCCTTCATGTTCGTCACACAGCAGGCCCGGAACAGCAGCAGTACAGCACTCGAGTTTGTATATGTGTTTTTGCGTTTCAGCTCAACATCCCTTTAATGGATTTTATTGTAAATTTAAAAAGTTAGTTTAAATGAGGACCTAGGTTCTTGCTCGGAAACGTGTGTTACTTTTGCAGCGTTTATCATATCCTAAGCGCTTTTTTAAATATTTTTCTGTGTTGCTATGTTTACCTTAAATAGATCGATATGTTGATGAAATAAGCGGAGAGTTAGAAAATGCTCTTTTGAAAATGTACATACGGGGGCAGGTGATTCCCTTTTGAATGTTGAGGTCGGACCAGTCAGAAGGCGCCCTTTTCTTTAAACTAATATGAAATTATTTAAGGTCATTCTTGAAGCTTGAAAACAAATATAAATCCACTCTCACAAATACTACATAATACATAGAGGTTTTGACATACATTTAGTATTTAGTTGACACAATTAAAGCATGTCATGTTACCAGGGGCACCGATACCGATGGCGATGGTGGGAAGGGAACGCCCTCAAATATTTTCTAAGCAGCAATTTTTAAAAGGAGCTTTTTACTTATTCGCCTGATAGATAATAGTTAACATTGGTCCTGGCTCTCCAATCTCAAATCCATAGGTGAAATTTGCCTACCGAAAGTGGGGAGAGTCAAAAGTAGGTGTGTTTGGGAGTGTGTTATAGGGAGAGGGGGTTGCTCCCGAAATCCCGCCTAAATTGGTGGTAGGAACTACGGGCAGGGGCACGTTTCCTCCATAATTTCGAAAACTGACAAGTGTCCCTCTTTTTAAATGGAAAGTGCCCCTCAATTACTGTTAAAAAGTGCCCTTAAACTCGATTTTCTGCTTGCCCCGAATTCCTTCCGACAACCGGTGTAAACGTAAATGTTGCCCCCACCCCCTTGCCCTTATTTCCTATAAAATTTCCCCCCCCCTCCTCTCCAGACAATTAAGCCGTAGCCATACAGTAAATATGGTTTCCCCTAAGAGTAAAAACGGTCCGCTAGAAAATTTGGGCCCCCGGCTCTTCTTTCCTAGGGAATGCTCAAGGCCCTATTGCCTAATGTAGGCATATGTCGTAAGTCTATTTCTTCCATAAGCATTAATGACCCTACTGTTGGGAGTTTCGACTAGGACCTGGGCCCAAAAGATTAACAATAACGTTAGATTTTAAATGATCATTACAATTTACAGTTCATGCCTTGGTAAGCCCATCCTACCTCATACACCGCAATGAAGCAATGTTAAGCATTTTCTTCCCTCCCTAACGGACGAGACAACAACTTGTCCCCCTTTCGCAAGAAAAAGCCCTTCTTCTCCCTTCACAGTGAATCTCACTGCCGTTTTGCGTAAAGCACGCTTTTTCTTTAGTATATCCCGATGGGTACTTCCCAGATCGAAGAAAATATTATATTTCTTTTTCCACTGAAGTGCTTATTTTGGAAACCATCGTGGGAAATTCTACGAGTACAGCGGCGCTGTATTCCGTACATAAATATTACTAACTTAGGTTTTAGCTTATCACTTCAATGCACAAAATTAATTGAAGGAACCATACAGACACATCAGTAAATTACCTAATAAATTCGGTCCGGTGGGGGTCAAATTCACTAGGAAACAAGGACTGGGGGCCGAAATAAGGGCCGGGGCCGAAATAAGGATCAGGTGCTGAAGTAAGGACCAGGGGCCGAAGTAAGGGCCGGGCAAAATTTATGGGGCGGGAGGGGGTTGGCAAAATTTACTATCACACCGGCCCTGGCGCTTTGGGTCCCAGAACAAAGATATTGCAGTGTCATTGTTTTCCCAGGGCCTGTAAGGTTCACCCACCCTTCCGGGCATTTCCAGCCTTCCAGGCATTTCCAGCCTTTGCGCCATTGCTAATCAAACTTTTATTCCTTTCTTATACCCACCCACCCCCAAAAAATAAACATCAAACAAGTATTGCTTTTTTAACAACCCCAGCCTACTCGAATTAACCACCCACCAACAAAAACAGGCTTGTAAACACCCCAAAATATATGTTGAGCTACTACATCATTGACGGTCTAGTTATATACGTGTAATACAACGCAAGTATATAGTCCTAATGCAAATGTTCAAGAGTTGCTAAAAGTTGAATAAACTGAATAGCGCCGAGCATGCAGCTAATATGTGCCTGCTTACCTGCTTACAGGATCAGCCAGGATGAATTTTGAATGGAGAGGGCCCGGGGACAGGGGTGCGGGGAAGGGGGCAGGGGTATACTAAATAATTTGGGACTGGTCTGAACAACAGCAATCATTAAAACCAGAACGATGGTGATGTTAATTGGAAGCTCTTGATTAGTTTTATCGTCTTATGCCATTCCATGCATTCTCTCGTGTAGCATAAGCTCTGCAAATATATTTCTTTGACCAGTTGACTTTCAATCGGCAGCGGGCAGGGCCGCCAAAAAAATCGCGAGCTCGGGAAAAATATATTTTTTATCAAAAATAGCAAAATAGGGGTCTGCAGCTATTCTATGTTCAATTTTTCTTAATCTAAATACAGGGAGGACATGAACTGCAACCGAACGTATCAAAAGCATAAGAGAAAAGTTAGTTAACAAGTAAGCTTAGATTGAGGCGCATGTTCAATAATGGCAAAGCATTCAAATCAAGGTTTTCTTCGTTTTGGCGATTTGACTGTATTAGCAGATTAGCTTGAACCGTTCAAACGTGCAACGTTCTGTATATACTGATATAGAAACCTTTAAAAGTGTCAAAGTTTTATCTTTTCATTACATTTTGAAAGTAGAGCTAAAACTTTCAAAAATGCTTTTATATGTTTATTCTTCATCAAGTTTAACATCTTCACGGTTTCAGTTTTTAAATGCTTCAAGCTTTTTAAGTTATGGGTTTGTTTGTTTGATGAGTTTTTTTATTTTTTTTATGGAAGAGCTCCGCTACTGAGTTGTGGGCAGCGAGGGAAGCTCTGGAAAGGTTGCACAGGGGGCAAGCAAGGAGAATGTGATGGACTGTGAGGGTGCAATGGCAATTGTTGCAGAGGGGTGGGGGAGCCAGTAAGAAGGTGGGAGTGAGTGAGGTGAATGTGACCTATTCTAAGGCGGGTAATGTGGACGTTGTCGACACGGGATAGGTTGTGAATGGTGGGTTTGATCGGAATGGTGGGCTGGATGACGTGAAGTTTGTTATCAATTTGGGAGTCCCATGAGGTTTGCCAGCGACCACGAACAAGGGAAGCGATTTGATGTCAGAACGGGTTTTGGGAAAAGGGGTAGGGGAAGGGTAAGGGCACGCTTAACAGCTACATCAGTCCTGTCATTGCCATGGATGCCAAATATGTTTCCTACGGAGAAAGGGAGGGGGCGAAAGGAGTTTACGGAGGATGAGGTGAGATGGAGATGTGGGGTTATCCTATTTAACATTGAGTAAGTTATGAGTAATTAATTGTGTTACGAGTCATGTTTGATTTTTTTGCACATGTTGTGTTTCAATTTGATCTAAAAGTGAACTTGTCCTTCCCACTCCACCCCTACTTTTCAGGCCGAACTTGAAAAACATCTTTTTTTGGAAAACATTGTCACCCACTTTGTGCAGGAAAATTATGGCCACATGTAAAATGCCGCAAATTTCCCAGTTAAAAAAACTCAATTTTAGCGTGTTGGGGAGTTGGGGCCCCAGTGCATTGCTTTACCCGGGGCCTCAAATATTCTTAAGACGGCCCTGATATCTAGTCCAGGTATACATGTATAATGGCGGTATTCTTAGTCGTGGCTATACCCTATATTGATGTTGTCATAAAAAAAAAAAATGTCTTGGAGTTTAAATACTTTATGTGGATGATCTGATGATACAAGCCACCTTTCCTAAACTGAATAAGATATATAGAAACTTGACCAACATGGGGGTTTCACCAATTTGTTTCCTTTATAAGCAGATCGGATATGAAAATGCAATTCAAGGGCATATGCAATGTTCATTCTTATGGTAAAGTTAGAAGACGGGATTAGAACATGACACAACATTTTGAATGATTAATTTATTTATATCATGAAGTCTTTTGATGCTTTAAGTACTTAAAATAGAGATTGCCGAAAATATTAACAGTAAGCTAATAACAAAACTACAAAAGATGAAAACTAAAATAAAAATCTTCAAAAACCGTGAAACACTTTTCAGATAATATCCGAACGATTGTTCGCAAAACAGCAGAGTTACTAACGCACCAATGACGGACGAGAAAAACGTCAAACTCAATATGGATTGTATTACATCTGATCTCACGATTCTCACGGGCATGCGCAAAACGTTAATCCTGATCCAGACACTTGCGACATAAAGAAGGAGGAGAAGACACGACAAGAAAAGGATGCTAATAATCTGATGACGTATATACTGCGATGAAGTTTTCCCCGCCATTTCGTAATCAGTTTTTTTCTCAGCCTTGTCTGCTTTAGCGCCTTTATTCGTCTTCATAAAAGTGCATTAGAATATATCTAATGTCTGAATGTGTATTTGGAATTTGATTAGATGCAATCTATGGACACAGTAGCCTACTTTCTTTTTTTCCAAATAAAATCGAGTATGGTGAAGCTATATAGTAGACCAATATACAGAATTCTCTAATGCAAAGATTTATAACAGTAATCTATCTCTTGCAGCTGTCTAGACTCGCATGTTAAGGCATTTGCATGGGTACATGCAGTGATCTTACTTCCATATCTTGTGACTGTCTGCAATGCGTCTGATGTTTTCTGTAAAGAGAAAAAACAATTCCTGAATCAAAAATTGTTAAATGTGTGGAATAGAATTTCACTAATGTTATTACTATGCAAAGGCATAATTTCACTAATATCATTACTATGGAGAGGCATGATTTCACTAATATTATTACTATGCAGAGGCGTAGGAAGTAGGGGACTCTGTGAAAGCTGCCTCTAAGAAAATTTCACCTTCCATGGTTGCATGCTTTCTTTCTGGTTGGGAGGTAAAATTGGGAAATTTTTAACATAAATTAAAAAAATAAAATAAAATTGAAGGAAAATTTGACAAATTATTGTCACTTTTCCCGAAAATTGAAGGAAATTTCCGGATTAGCAGCGACGTTCGATGAAATCCTAATTCATCTGTGCCATTTTTGCTTGTAACCGGGATATTTTGGGGGTTCTTGTCCTCCTGAGGGCCTAAAAGGTGACCCAGGCTACGCCCCTACCTTAACCACGCACACCCGGGAAGAGCAACATAAGGATATCAACCTAAGTTACATATCATGTATCATGATCCATCATGAGACTTCATTATCCCTGACTATAGCGGAAGAGCAACATATAAATAGGATACAAGTATACCGAACATGATTTAATACAGATTTCCCTAGTAGTATGTGGCCTTCGTCATTCATTATATACCCATGGAGCTATTCACTGAAATAGCTCCATATGTACTTAACTGAGAGCTGGGTTCATCTGAACATTCATCGGAATTTATTCTATACACGACAATTCCCAATCTATATGTCAGTCCTTATAAGGATGTTTCAGTTGACGTCATGAAGTCACATGACTTTGTTTACATCGCCATTTTGTAGGACGGACTGCCGTCTCTGTACCGTTAGCGTTTTTTTTTTTCTGCAGCACAGAATTGCCATTACAGATTTCTTCAGCCAATCATATACAAGAATGACAATGACGTAATTAAATATGAATATTCATATACAACATTAGTCCTATAAGATAGGACTGTATACTATAGCCTGTATATTATGTAATGTATGCATGGAGTTCTCACTACGACTACGCACTCCGTCCAAAAAGGAAAATCAGGACTTAAAGAAAAATGTTCAAAAAGGGATACAACTCACCTACAACTTAAACAAAAGTCTATTTGGGCATGAACTCGTACTAGGCCTAGGCTTACCTACAACTAGTGCGAATCATCTCACGCATATACAGCAGCTTGAAGATCTACGTATACAACGTGAGAACTATCGCTATACAACTTTGATTTTTTGAAGTGATTATTCGCAGGGCAGCCCTGCGAATATCCACACAGTATCTCAAGCCAGCACTGCGAATAAGGTTAGGGTTAGGTTTTAGGTTAGGGTATATTTATCACTGCCCTGCGAATAAGCCCGACCTTGATTTTTACACACTAACCAAAAACTCCGTACCTACAACACGTGTCAAGGGAAAGTGTTAATGCAAAAGAAAGTCGCTTAACTACTACTTTATAAATTATGTCTTAATTTTCATACAAGAAGCAAGTGTTAGAGCTTCACTCAGAACACCACTTACCGAGATAATGTTAATTACTTCCTTAATATTCAAAGAAGGATTCGCTCCGTAGCACATTTTAAATTGTGCCATATCTGTAGTGTCAGGTTTTTCCCATTGTTTTCCGGCAAAGTAATGTTATTCACTCGCGGTCATGGAATTACTAAGTCCCAAATTATTTTGTCAGACGATAAGTCATAAGTTGTGTATGAACAATCATATTTAATTACGTCAATCTGTTATGGCAATTCTGGACTGCAGAAGAAAAAAAAGCGCGAACCGTTATACGTTGCATGTTGTTATATAAGAATACTTGTGCAAGTAGTATGCCGGAATCTTGCTGAGCTGTTGGTTGCACTAATATACGTGTTTAGAATCCACTGATTAAGGTTATACTTGAAGTAGATGGAGGGTAATTTTTACATTAAAATAACATTTTATATTAAAAAAATAATTCATCTCGCCAGTTTATTTCAACCAGCGCGTGTTTATATGCTGCAGCACGTGTTTTCATCACCAGCGCGTGTTTGAGATCGAGTCTGTATGTTTGATGTGACTGAGCTGTGAAGTTCAGATGCGTGAAGTACTCAACGCGCAAAGCTCTGCCCTGCAAAATGGCTCCCAGTTGGGTTAAGAGTCACGTGATGAAATCCCTGCTTTCCGCCCCGGTGCTTTCCGCCCCGGTGCTTTCCGCCCCGGTGCTTTCCGCCCCGGTGCTTTCCGCCCCGGTGCTTTCCGCCCCGGTGCTTTCCGCCCCGGTGCTTTCCGCCCCGGTGCTTTCCGCCCCGGTGCTTTCCGCCCCGGTGCTTTCCGCCCCGTGCTTTCCGCCCCGGTGCTTTCCGCCCCGGTGCTTTCCGCCCCGGTGCTTTCCGCCCCGGTGCTTTCCGCCCCGGTGCTTTCCGCCCCGGTGCTTTCCGCCCCGGTGCTTTCCGCCCCGGTGCTTTCCGCCCCGGTGCTTTCCGCCCCGGTGCTTTCCGCCCCGGTGCTTTCCGCCCCGGTGCTTTCCGCCCCGGTGCTTTCCGCCCCGGTGCTTTCCGCCCCGGTGCTTTCCGCCCCGGTGCTTTCCGCCCCGGTGCTTTCCGCCCCGGTGCTTTCCGCCCCGGTGCTTTCCGCCCCGGTGCTTTCCGCCCCGGTGCTTTCCGCCCCGGTGCTTTCCGCCCCGGTGCTTTCCGCCCCGGTGCTTTCCGCCCCGGTGCTTTCCGCCCCGGTGCTTTCCCCCCGGTGCTTTCCGCCCCGGTGCTTTCCCGCCCCCCGGTGCATTCAGCCCCGGTGCATTCCGCCCGGTGCTTTCCGGTCTTTTGCTTTCCACCCCGGTGCTTTCCGCCGCCAGTGCTTTCCGCCCTGGTGTTTTTCACCCTCGTACTCCGCCCACCCGGTGCTTTCCGTTACGGTGCTATCCGCCCCGGTGCTTTTCGCCCAGGTGCTTTCCGCTCCGGTGATTTGCGCTCAGTGCTTTCCGTCCCCGGAGCTTTCCGCCCGGTGCTTTTCATCCCAGGTGTTTTCCGCCCAGGTGCTTTTCGCTCCGGTTCTTTCCGCCCCGGTGCTTTCCGCCCCGGTGCTTTCCGCCCCGGTGCTTTCCGCCCCGGTGCTTTTTCCGCCCCGGCGCTTTCCGCCCCGTTGCTTTCCGCCCCGTTGCTTTCCGCCCCGTTGCTTTCGCCCCGTTGCTTTCCGCCCCGGCGCTTTCCGCCCGGCGCTTTCCGCCCGGCGCTTTCCGCCCCGGCGCTTTCCGCCCCGCTTTCCGCCCCGGCGCGCTTTCGCCCGGCGCTTTCCGCCCGGCGCTTTCCGCCCCGGCGCTTTCCGCCCCGGCGCTTTCCGCCCCGGTGTTTTACGCACCCCAAAAGTTGATGGCGGAAAAACCGTTTAAAAATTTACCGCTTCCCGCCCCGGGGCTTTCCGCACCGTTGTTTTCCGCCCCGGCGCTTTCCGCCCCGGCGCTTTCCGCCCCGGCGCTTTCCGCCCCGGCGCTTTCCGCCCCGGCGCTTTCCGCACCGGGGCTTTCCGCACCGGGGCTTTCCGCACCGGGGCTTTCCGCACCGGGGCTTTCCGCCCCGGTGCTTTCCGCCCCGGTGCTTTCCGCCCCGGTGCTTTCCGCCCCGGTGCTTTCCGCCCCGGTGCTTCCCGCCCCGGTGTTTTACGCACCCCAAAAGTTGATGGCGGAAAAACCGTTTAAAAATTTACCTTTTTCCACTTATTTTAATATTAGGAACCTAAAATTTTAAATTACAGAATACATTTTTGAATTAAATCAGCAAAGAAAAAAAAGAAGGGGATAATGGTTGAAAGATTGTGGGATTACATTGGCTAAAAAGGGATAATGGTTGAATGGTGGTACAAGTTTAATCTGTTCTTACGCTAATCCTCGTTCAGACATTTTATATGAAAGAACATATGATGGATAAACCTTTATGTAAAAGACAGTGTAACTGCTTGGAAGGAAGATGTAATGAAATCAACTTTTAGGTATAAGGCGGTGTATCATGTAGCGCACCCGATTTGAATCGCATTATCAGTAACTATTGTGAACAATGATACAATTATGGTCAGTAACTACTGACATGTATTATAATACGGTAATACATATTACAACTATGGTCAGTAACTACTGGCACGTATTATAATACATACACATATACGGTAGCACAGATCTAACTTAGCATATACGCTAGCCCAAGATGAGAAGCCCTGACTGAGAAAGGTCTCATATAGAATATGTAGGGGATCTCCATTTCATTGTTCATAGGACTGTAGAAAGCTTAGAAGTTAAAAATTTCAGAGATCGTCATGACTATGCGGCCCGAAATTGACGATATCTACTCCAGAAATAAAAAAGTTTCGTGGCGAACTATACCGTGGGCACATACTAAACTCTGAGTTATTTGATAATGGTGCACAACACCTTTCTACTTCGGCCTAAAAAGGGCCCAAAATTTTAGGTGAACCCCTATCAAAATGGTTTTTTCAGAAAATATCTCGAAAGTGCCCGAAACTTCCCCTTTCTGCTGCAAAAAAGACCCCAAACTTTGTTTTTTCATGATAGGTTTCAATGGGGAAAATGATAAGCTTATAAGTTCCGTGCTAAAATAGGCTATATAGGCACAGATCACAAGAGGGCAGAGGCGTGGCCTGTGGGGAGGGGGAGGGGCAAGGCACCCCCTTAGCGGATTTCACCTTCCCGATTGCATGCTTTCTGCCCGGTTGGAAAGTGAAATAAAAGACTATTAACATATAATTACAAATTGTTGTAAAGTTATTGGATATGTCAAATTTCCCAAATTGTGGCCAAAATTTCCTCAAAACTGGCAACAAATGTCCCGTAAACTGGCCAGAATTTCCCCAAAACTGGCAACAAATGTCCCGTAAACTGGCCAGAATTTCCCCAAAACTGGCAACAAATGTCCCGTAAACTGGCCAGAATTTCCCCAAAAGTGGATTTCTCGAAAATTAAAGATAATTTTCCGAAATTAAATAAAATTCCCAGAAATTGAAGAAAATTTCCCTTAAATGAAGGAAACCTCCGGAAATTAACTGCTTGGAGGGGATTTTCTGATTACCAGCAACTTTTGATCGAAACTTAATTTACCAGTGCAATTTTTCCAATTATCACCGGGAAATTGTTTTGTTTTTTCCCCCTGAGATGTGACCCTTCCTACGCCCCTGCAATGGGGCAGGGGTCAGGGGGAAGATTACCCCGATGAAAACTGGGAGAAAAAGTATCATTCCCTCCCCTCTCCCTCCCCAAAAAATAAATAATAAATGGGTCGAAAAGAAACATCAGTAATGATAATAAAACTGTTACGAGGATAGACATTATAAGACATTACATTATTACTAATTCCTGATAAATTAAAACGCCACCCCTCCCCTTACGATCACCACACCGGGATCAGTTTTTGATTGGGAAATTTCCGTCCAGATTGTCAAGCATATTATGCACATAATGAGAAGTGTTTATGAAATAAATAGAGGTTGGGCTCTCTGTGAAACATTGATTAATTATGAATATAAACTAGCATGATACGAAAATCATTCCGAAGTTGATCATTTCGGTATGTTGCAGTATTAGGCGGAGATTGTTTCCCCTATCCCCCTTCCCTCCTCGCCCGCCAGGTATGGCCCTGTTTTCCGGTTAACTGACAAATCTTCATGCATGAATAACCGAAATGTGTTATTTTGGTCCTTTTCATATAAATATCAGTTATTTTGGTCCTTTTCATATAAATATCTTATCATATTTTACATCTTTTTGTTTGCAAGGTGTTGACACAATTGTATCTAACATTTTTTTTTTATGATTGTGTCTGAGTAAATGGCACATTGGCCAATATCTATTACAATACGTAACTTGCTATGATAAAAATACTAAATTTATTTGATAAAAAAAAAAAAAAAATTGAAAAATGAATATAAAAATATGCAGTATATAAAATCAAATTCCCATTTTTTCATTCATAATGTTATGAGACCCGACGCCAAAATAAGTTCTAGTATTGACAAACCACTATATCTGTACTGTTACATGGCTTTGTTTGGAATCATACCGTCCCACGTTATAACAATATATAATAGATTTAAGATATTGCTGGTTATTTGTTGATATTTTGAAACCACAGTGAAAAAAAAAAAAAAAATTTGATGAATCTTATTTAGTATACAAAAAGGTCCATTTTTTGTTTCTCTTATTTTTCTTTCGAAAATTATATGAGATCCGATGCCATAATAACTTGCGGTATTGGCTAACCAATATCTCTACTCTTACATCGTTTTGTCTGGGTTACTGAAATACCGTCCCTTGTTATAACGATACTAATCGATTTAAAATATGACTGGTTATTTGGCCGATACTTTAAACCCACAGTAAAAATATATTTAAAAAATATTTGTATGAAAATTAATCAGTATATGAAAAAGGCCCATTTTTTATTTTATTTATGAGACCCGATGTCATAAAAAGTTGCAATATCAATGAGCCCACATCTATCTGTTTGTACTCTTGCATCGTTTTGTATAGATTAATGGCATACCGTCCCAGATCTGCCCATGAAATAACGACTGTATTTATAAGCCCACATCTATCTGTCTATACTATTGCATCGTTTTGTATGGGTTAATAGCATACCGTTCCAGATCTGCTCATGAAGTAACGACTGTATAACGACACTATATGGATTTGAAATATGACTGGTTATTTGGCGATATTATAATTATGAACCCATAGTAAAAGATAAAAAAAAACAGATTTTCATGAAAATTCTTCAGTATATGAAAAAGGCCCTTGTTTGTCTGATTATGAGACCTGATGCCATAAATGACTGACAAACCCACATTTATACTCTTACATCAGTACATCGCTTTGTATGTTTTTTTGCATACCGTCACATGTTATACATGTTATGACAACACTATTGGATTTTAAAAAGGGTTGGTTTATTTATCGATATATCTTATGGATATAATTGCTTTTGCACCATGTTTGGGTCCAGTAAATCTACCCCCCACCCTCCCCCCCCCCCCAAAGTGATTTTGTGAATCCGCCCTTCATGCTGGGCTTAAATTTTGCATGAGCCTGGTGTTGTGGTACTCTAGAGTCTGAGAATTGAACTACGCGGAATAATTCAGTACTTCGCGCCAATTTTCGTTTCACCTAAATAAGACATTCGTCAGTATGCGGAAAGAGAGACGAATTATTCGAAAAAGGTCACCACAGGAAAGTCTGGTAAAATACATTGGAGTCGCTGAGTGGGTGTCGGATTGGGTTGCATTGGGGTAAGGGGGTATAAATAATCTCTAAAATTTATTTGAGCCCCCAGGTCTGCAAAATGAAATATTTGTTTGCCTTAAATAGGCGTATATATGACACACTTGATCGACTGTCTGACTGTAGTGCAAGTAACTTGTAAGTGAGCCCAAGATAGCACGGAACTAATTATTTGCCCCAATGAAACTTTGGTAAAACCTTTAACTTCGGAGTCTTTTTGCACCAGAACAGAAAGGGGAATTATCGAGGACTTTCGCGATGTTTTCTGAAAAGTATTATCTAATGTTTTTTGGATGATGGTACTTTTAATTGGGGTTTACCTGAGGTTTTGGCTCTTTTTGAAGCTGAAGTGAATAGGTGTTGTGCACCCTCACCGAATGACACAAATTTTGGAATAGGTCTATCTGTCCATGGAAAAATTGTTCCCCATGAAACTTTTCCTGAAGCAAATCTTTTCAAGACTGGACATGCATTGTCAAGACCTGTCCTTTCTCTACCATCCGTAAAACTTTCAACCTCTAAATTTCCTGTCTCATGAAATGTGAGATCCCCAAAATAATCTGTAAAATATTCTTATGCAGGGGTTCTCATTTTGGGTTAGCGTAGTACCTAATTAGTTCTGTGCTACCGTATATGTATTACCGCATTATAATATGTGTCAGTAGTTACTGACCATAGCCGTTATATGTATTACCGTATTATAATACAGGTCAGTAGTTACTGACCATAGTGTTATCATTATTTATAGTAGTTACTAAGAATGCGATTCAAATCGGGTGTGTAGCGTGCCTATGGGATTAATCTAAATATCAAATTGGATTGATCTAATTATTTGATTTAATTTCTGTCTTTTGTTTGGAACTTAAGTTAAGAGTTTGAGGTTTCAAAGGGTTTCATACTGGGGATTTTCTTTGAATTTGGCCTAAATATTTTTCTTTGATAAAAATACTGAAATTAAAAGAAGCATATTACATAATCTAATGAACTACTTAAAATGAAACTTGACCTGACACACCCATTCCGATTTCATTGG